>JAABOM020072395.1:25997-145063 GCA_011800125.2 Solanum clarkiae | reverse complement strand
GGCTGCGTACATCCGACCCCCCCTCACCCTGCAATGAGCGGGAGCCTTTTAAGGCACTGGGGTATGTTGTTGTTGTTTCAGTGTGGTGGGTCATGTGGTGGCCTTAATTTTCAATTCTATAGTTTAGGACCAAGTGTGGTGGTACGGTCAAGCATATGGTCCATACAATACGATACAGTCCATATGGCCTCTCGTATGACTTTCCAGTGAAATTTTTCTAAGTACTGAATCATCATTTTGAAACTTTGTCGTGGAAGAATTTTTCTAAAGGAGGTGGTACGGGTTAGCATACAGACCATGTGGCGTTGTACGGTCCGTATAGCCCTCCGTACGGGTGATTTCATTGAAAAGAAGTCTACATTTGGGATTAAAGTTTCGGACCTTTTTCAAATGTATTTTTTTCCAAGTGCTATATCACGGACAAGAATATGATCCGTATAGCATGTCATGGACTATATAATCCTCGATGAGACAATATTTTTTCTCAATTTTCAACTCATTTCATTAATAATGTTTTCACAATTATGGATTATCCTAAGGGCCTTTTGTGACTTCTTATGCTGTGACCTAAAATTTGTTCCTCTCATTCAAATTCATTACTGGCATTTAAAATTCTCTTAAGTCTCTCCCGAAGAACTCTAGTGGGAATTAAGATTGGGGATCAAGGAGAGACTCTTTCTTAACCAAATATCTTCTTGAATCTTCTTCATTAGCTAAGGTATTTAGGATTGATTCTTGGTCCCTTTAAACCAAGAAGACCCAAGCTCTTTTTTCACTTGATTTATGAAATTTTAGCTTACTTTAAATATGGATTTTCAATATTATTGTATATAAAATTCAATTGATATGTGGACTATGTTCTATTGTTGATATAAAAGTGAATTAAGCCATAATATGATGAAATACATTGAAATTATGAAACTGAATGCCCCCTTTAAAGCTTGATTTTTGCATGGGTATTCTATATTACAATATAAATATGAATTTTACTTATGTCATTACTTGAATTTCATAATGTATTGTTGATTCGAGTTTGAATCTACATTATACATGCAACTCTTATCTCATTCATAACATATGCATTCATGAGCATCCTATTTTATTAAAATTATATAGTGGATTAAGCCTAATTATGTTTATACATATGATTTTGATATGATGTTAGTTATGAAAAGAATGTGATCACATAAATATATATTGTTATTGGCTCTTTGAGCATATAGGGTACTTGCTCCATATTGTTTAATGAATGAGGTATTCCTATGCATGAGAAACATGATACTGAACTATGATTTGGCTTTTTAGCCCATGAGTAAATGATTACGAAGAATGTTTGGCTTTTGAGCCTAAAGGTGTACTGAAATTATTTGAAATGACTATTACCTCTTCTGATAGCATGTATGTGTAAAAGCATTCTCGTGGGATATTTTGACTTATCACTAACTGATTGGGCTGTTAGGGCTATCCCCAAGGGCTCTCTCTCTCTTTTTGAACTATGTGCCAGCACAGGAATAAAACCCTTTATCAAAATGAAGAGGTAATAAGGAATGATTATACATTGATATGATAATCAAAATCCTTCTGAAATGTCAGGGTCGTAAGAAAGGTGATTAAAACAACCCCAAGAAGTGCTCAAAAATGTGCCTCGAAAGTGCCTGGAATAGTAATTTCCATATATCTCAAAATTTGTGCTTAATATGAAAAATTCGACTTCATATTCTTGATCAGGGGGCAAAATTGAGTTGGAAATGGGTCTAACTCCGATTTTAGAGCAAACGAATTACAATTTCAATTTTCCAAAATTTGCTTATCAAGAATGAGTCCGTGCCCCTGGCGCGACGCAATCGGAGCGTGAACTAGTGTTATTTTTGCCTAGTTAATTTTAGTTCGATCCAAGGCTTTTGAGTCTTCCTATACATGAAAATAGCTATACTACCTTCATATCATATAAGAAATTCCCAAATACTCTCTCAAACACTTAGACAAATATTTCACCCCAAAATACAAGTCCCAACACTCATTCGGATCTTATGGATTTCACTCAAGATTCAAGTCTCCATTTACAATCTTCATCCAGTAATTCTCCAAAGTTAAGGTACGTGGGTTTCAATCATTGGATCCTTTCACCCATGGTGCCCAAGCTTCCTTTTTACCTAAATTACATGTTTCAAAGTTGATTTTACTTATGGCTCTCCTATTATGAACTTGACTATGAATTATGTTTACTAGTAATGTTGTTGTTGTTGTTGTTTGTACTATGAATTATGTTGGGATTTTGTAAAAGTGAGACCTTTTAAGCATGTTTTGAGCTATGAATCTTAGATCTATCTTGAGATTTGATGAAGGGTTTTGATGTATGTTACATGATGGTATTACCAAGTGTTCATGGGTGGTTTTACATTAAGTTTTCTTACACGATTTCACTCTTAAATTGCATGGTTTTAAGTAGCATTATACATCCGCCAAGTATTTGATAAAATATCCAGTTATGGATTGTTGAGTTGTTGAAGGTCTAAAGACTGACGTTTAGACATGGTTATGGTTTGAATGACTTTATGATGATGAAAGGAATGTATATATGTGGCATTTTACCTATAGTGCTACGAGTTGACCAAGCCTTGAATGGGGGGTTGTAGGCTCGGATAACCACATTGAGGGGTTGGAACCTCGATATCCTGGCTCGGGAGGTAGTAAGCCCCTACTACCATAATTGAGGGGTATGTATCTCAATAACCATATTGAGGGGTTTGTACCTCGTTTGCCTTACTCGGGAGGTAGTAGGACCGTGCTACCATGTTGGGGGATGTATACCTCAATAACTACGTTGAGGGATTTGTACCTCAGTCACCTTTCCAATAGGGTGGTAGGCGTTGGATATTCTATATTAATGGTCACTTCTTACACACGTATTATGTTCTATGTAAGCATGATTTACTCTAAGCATCATCTATGCATGCGATATCGCTATATGCTTATTCATGCCTATGTTTATGCATTACGATTATGTTGCTTATCTCTTGTTGGATCACATCCTGCATACATAGTATATTCAAATTCACTAATGCATACTCCATTCCTGCATGATATTACCATGTTGGAACAAAAGCCCCGCTTGATCACCCTCCTCCTCCATAAGGCTAGTACGATCTCTCTCAAGTTAGTTGGTGAGTCCTCAACTCTAAGGATGATGTATTTTTCTCTTAGTTATGTTAAGACTCTCTTTCCTTTATTTATATGCTTTGATAATGAGGGTGAGCCCAGTTGCTTGTCTTGGCCCCCTTTAAGTTCTATGTTTAGAGGTATTGTTGGACAAGTTATGTAATGATGCTATAAGATTGACTCTCTCTTGACTCTATGATGTTTATGATATGAAAGATGTCCTTTAGCCCTGTGTTCCCTTATTTCTACTCTTTTATTGTTATTTAATTACTTTCGCGACCAATGATTTATAATGATATGTTAAGAGTCTTGCTTGGGGTCCCCTCGGGTTCCTCATGCACTATGTCATGTCTAGGGCCCGAGGTTGGGTCGTGACAAACTTGGTATCAAAGCATTAGGTTGTTAATAGTCCTTGACATCCAAAACACTACGTCGATTAGAGTATTATTCATGGTTGTGTTGTGCACCACAACAATGAGTAAGAGACTATGAGATATTTTAGGAAATGTTTCCCTTCTTCTTACTTTATGTCATTCTATAGAAGTTAAGGTAAGGTTTTCCCCCCTAATGATTGAAATTGTATATGCTAGATCATGCCTAACACAAGAGGAAGAAGAACCCGTACACCCGAGGAACAACCGACTCATGGAGAGCTCTGGGATGCTCTCACCTTGCTAGCTTAAGTTTTGGATAATCAAGTCAACCAAGGGGCTCAAGCCCCTCATGCTCCTACTCCGACATCTTAGGTAAGGGACTTTATGAGGATGAACCCATCGGAGTTCTATGTATCTAAAGTGGGCAAGGACCCTCAAGAATTTGTTGATGAGATATACAAAGTATTGTCGATCATACGGTTTTGGTCCGAAGCAAAGGTAGAGTTGGCGGCTTACCAATTCAAGGGAGTGGCCAAATATGGTATACTCAATTTAAAGAGGAGAAGGGGAACAACAATGTGATTCTCTAGGAGGAGTTTAAGGTGGCTTTCCTTAACCGATTCTTTCCTCTTTAGCTTAGAAAGGCCAAAATGACGGAGTTCATGAATTTGAAGCAAGGATCTATGAATGTGAGGGAGTATGCCCTCAACTTCAACCAACTTTCCAAATATGCTCTACACTTGGTTACCAACCCAAGGTCTAGAATGATCAAAGTTTGTGACGGGTACATCCGACTTAGTGAGTGAGCAGTGTCGGTCTGCTATGTTAATTAGTGAAATGGTCTTGTACTGCTTGATGACTTATGCCGAACAAATGGAGGAGAAAAGGTTGAGGAAGAGAAAGGGTCATGAGGCCAAGAGGGTCCATTTAGATGGTAAGTTCTAAGTTCGTAAAGGTGGCTGGTTTCATCAAGACCAAGCGTCTTCTCATGCTATTAATAGGATGTTTGCCAGTGGCATCCCTAGGGCCAAAGGTGATGGTGGTTTGGGTCCTAAATGATATGTGTCCAAGATGTGGTAGGGGTCATAGTGGCCCATGGCTGAGGAATACTAATGCTTGTTATAGTTGTGGGGAGGTGGGGCATAAGGTGATGGATTGCCCACGAAATTGCAATAAGGGTAAGGATGTTCGTCCTCAAGGTCAGGGTGCTAATGCGATTCCTTTAGGTAGTAGAGGAGACCAACAAGGTGGTGCCCCAAGGAACAATCAGTTTTATGCTCTTCGTGGGAGGCAAGGGATTGATGAAGTTCTCGATGTCATCACTAGTATGTTAAAAGTCTTTGATTTTGATGTGTATGCATTGATAGACCCGGGGCTACTCTTTCTTTTGTTATATCTTTTTTTGCCAAAAAGTTTCATGTCGAGTCCCAATTGTTGTGTGTCTTATGAGGTGTCTACTCCTATTGGTGCATCTATTATTGCTAGAAAGGTCTATAGAAATTGTCCCATTTTCATCTTGCATAAAACATTGCCTTTTGATCTTGTTGAGTTGTATATGGTTGATTTTGATGTTACTCTTGGGATGGATTGGTTGCATAGATATTAGGCCTCTATTGATTGTAGAACCCGTAGGGTTAAATTCTAATTCCCAAATGAACCTGTCCTTGAGTGGGAGAGTCATGATGTGGTGGTCAAAGGTAGGTTCATCTCTTGCATTAAAGCCCAAAAGTTGATCTCTAAGGGGTGTCTTTATCATCTTTTGAGGGTTAGGGATATGGAGTCCAAAGTCTTTCCTACAGAGTCAGTTCTAGTTCTAAATGAGTTCCTTGATATCTTTCCTAGTGACCTTCCCGGTGTTCCTCTCGTAAGGGAAATAGACTTTGGTATAGACCTCCTTCCCGATACTCAACCCATTTCTATTTCTCCTTAACGTATGGCCTCGGGCGGAGTTAAAGGAGTTGAAGGAGCAATTGAGGGACCTATTAGAGAAAGGTTTCATTAGGACTAGCCAATAACCTTGGGGTGCACTAGTGTTGTTTGTGAAGAAGAAGGATAGGTCTCTTAGAATGTGAATTGACTACCGGCAACTTTATTGGGTTAGCATCAAGAATAAGTACCCTCTCCCAAAAATTGACGATTTGTTTGACCAACATCAAGGGGCTAGTCACTTCTCTAAAATCGATCTTCGTCCGAGTTTTATCAAGTGAAAGTGAGGGAGTGTGACATTCCCAAGACGGCCTTCCGGACTAGGCATGGGCATTATGAATTTGTGGTTATGTCTTTTGGGTTGACCAAGTCACCCGTTATCTTTAAGAATCTTATTAATAGAGTCTTTAAACTCTACCTTGATTTGTTTGTGGTGGTTTTCATTGATGGCATTTTGATCTATTCTCAAAGTGAGGAGGAGCATGTGCCTCATTTGAGGGTAGTGCTACTAAGGTTAAGGGAAGATAAGTTGTATGCCAAATATGAGAAGTGTGAATTTATGTTGAAAGAGGTTGAATATCTAGGTCATGTGGTATTGGGGGATGGTATTAAGGTGGACCATAAAAAGATGGAGGTGATTAGAAATTAGCCTAGACCATTGACCCCATCGGATATTAGAAGCTTCTTGGGCTTAGCGGGTTACGACCAGAGGTTTTTGAATGGGTTCTCTTTTATTGCTTCTCCCATGAATAAGTTGATCCAAAATAAGGCTAAGTTTGTGTGGGCCGATGAGTGTGAAAGGAGTTTCCAAACCTTAAAGGATAAGCTTGACTCTACTACTATCTTGTCTCTATCAGAAGGGTTGGAAGGGTTAGTTGTGCTTTGTGATGCCTCCTGGGTTGATTTGGGTTATTTTTTGATGCAAAATGTTAAGGTGATAGCCTATGCTTCTAGGCAACTCAAAGTGCATGAAAAGAATTATCTTACTCATGATCTTGAATTAGCCGCAGTGGTTTTTCTTTGAAAATTTTGCGTCATTATTTATATGGAGTGCATGTTGATGTGTTTACCGATCATTAGAGTCCAATATGTGTTCACTCAAAAAGATCTCAACTTGAGGAAAAGAAGGTGGTTAGAACTTCTTATGGATTATGATATGAGTGTGCATTATGATCCCAGTAAGGCTAATGTTATGATGGATGCTTTGAGTAGGTTTATGGGTAGCTTAGCTCATGTTGATGATGGGGGCAAAGAGGTGTCTCGGGAGGTTGATCGGTTGGCTAGGTTAGGTGTTAGGTTTTAAGAGGTGGATAATGGTGGTATTGTGGTTGTTGATTGCTCAAAAATCTTCATTGGTTGATGAGGTAAAATCAAAAAAATATCTTGATCCCTCCTTGATAAAATTGAAGGCCTTGGTAAGAGAGGGCAAGGTGGAGGTTTCTTCCAATGGGGAGATAGTGCTCTTAGGTACCAAAGTAGATTGTGTGTTCCTTGTTTTGATAGCTTGATAGAGAAGATTCTTGATGAGGCACATAATTCTTCCTATTCTATACACCCCAGTTCTACCAAGATATATAGAGATTTGAGGGATGTGTTTTGGTGGAGAGGTATGAAGAAAGACATTACCTGATTTGTATCCGGCTGTCATAGTTGCCAACAAGTCAAAGTCGAACACCAATGGCCGTGTGGCCTAACCTAAGATATAGAGATTCCCACTTGGAAGTGGGAGGAAATCAACATGGATTTTGTGGTTGGGTTTCCTAAGACTAGAATGGTATTTGATTTTATTTGGGTTGTGGCTGATAGGATGACAATGTTGACTCATTTCTTACTGGTTCAGACTATATATGGGGCTGAAGATTATGCTAGGTTGTACATTCATGCATTGGTGAGGTTGCATGGGGTTCCTTTGTCTATCATATCATATCGTGGTGCTTAATTTACTTCACATTTTTGGAGGTCCTTTCAAAGAGGTCTTGGTACGAAGGTAAAGCTTAGTATGACCTTTCACCCTCAAACGGATGGCCGAGCCGAATGAACTATCCAAACTCTTGGGAATATACTTAGAGCTTGTATTTTGGAGTTTAAGGGTAGTTGGAATGATCTTCTTCCATTGATTGAATTTGCTTATAATAATAGCTATCATTCTAGCATTGGTATGGATCCTTTTGGGGCCCTCTATGGTAGACATTATAAATCACTGGTAGGGTGGTTTGAAGTGGGAGAAATGGCTTTGTTAGGTCAGGATCTTATTATGGAGGCTATGGAGAAGATAAGGTTGATTAGAGAAAGGTTAAAAAAAGCCTAAATTCGTCAAAAGTCCTATGCCGATGTGAGGAAAAGAGAGCATGAATTTAAAATTGGTGATTGTGTCTATTTGAAAGTGTCACCCATGAAAGGTGTGGTTCATTTTGATAAGAAGGGTAAATTAAGTCCAAAATTTATGGGTCCTTATGGGGTGTTGAGGAGGATTGGTAAGGTGGTCTTTAAGTAGGAGTTGCCTAATGAAATGGACTTGGTTCATCTGGTGTTTCATGTATCCATGTTGAGGAAATGTGCGGATAATCCGAACGCTATTGTCCCATTAGATATTGTTGGTGTTGTTGAAGATAACCTTGACTTATGAAGAAGTTCCAGTAGAGATCTTGGATAGACAAGTGAAGAGGTTGAGGAACAAGGGTGTTGCTTCTGTTAAGGTTCTTTGGAGGAATCAACAGGTCGAAAGTGCTACATGGGATGCCGAAGCGGACATGCAAAAGTGACATCCCTATCTCTTCCATTCTACTCAAGCCTAAGGTACAAACTCTAGGTCCCCTATGTGATTTCAAGTCTTATGTTTTAGCCCCTACATCATTTGAAGGCATTCATGTTTGTTTTGATAAAGTTCATGGTGATTTTAACACTTATGTTGAGATTTTTGAAAATGACGTTTAAGTGTAATGTTGCATTCTTGTTGGAGCTGATTTCTTCATGATTACTCTTCTTATGCTTGTTTCTTTGACATTCAGGGACGAATGTTCCCAAAGGAGAGATATTGAAATGACCCCAAAAAGTGCCCGAAAATGTACCTAGAAGTGCCCGAATCTTTATTTCCATATATCTCAAAATTTGTGCATGATATATATATCTTGAAATCTATCCATGATATCAAAAATCCAACTTGATATTCTGATGAGGGGGCAAAACTGAGTGGGAAATGGGTCTAACCCTAATTTTAGAGAAAATGAATCACTATTTCAATTTCCCAAAATTTGCTTATCCAGAATGAGTCCGCGGCCCTGGAGTGATGCTGTTAGGGAAACAACTAGTGTTATTTTGTCCACTTATTGTTGGTTCGGTCCAAGACTTATGGGTCTTGGGCCTAAGTCTTTCTATGCATGAAAATACCTATACTTAGCCATATTTTTAGCTTCATATCATACAAGACATTCCCAAATACTCTTTCAAACACTTAGACAAATATTTCACCCTAAAATTCAAGTCGCAAAACTCATCTAGATCTTAAGGATTTCACTCAAGCTTCAAATCTCCATTTTCGATCTTCATCAAGTAATTCTCCAAAGATAAGACATGTGGCTTTCAACCATTGGGTCCTTTCACACATAGTGCCTAAGCTTCCTTTTTACCACATGTTTCTAAGTTGATTTTACTTATGAGTCTCCCATTATGAACTTGACTGTGAACTATGTTGGGATTTTGTAAATGTGTGACTTTTTAAGCATGTTTTGAGCTATGAATCTTACATCTATCTTGAGATTTGATGAAGGGCTTTAATGTATGTTACATGAGAGCATTACCAAGTGTTGGTGGGTGGTTTTACATTAAGTTTTCTTGCATGATTTCACTCTTGAATTGCATGGTTTTACACTGACATTACATACCTGCCATGTATTTGATAAAATGTCTGGCTATGGACCCTTGAGTTGTTGAAAGTCTAAAGCATGACTTAGGATTTGAAAGACTTTATGATGATGAACGAAATATATATATGTGTCATTTTTCTCTATAGTGTTGTGAGTTGACCAAGCTTGGCTCGGGGAGTTTGTAGGCCTGGGTAACCACATTGAGGGGTTGGTACCTCGATTGCCTCACTTGGGAGGTAGTAGGCCCGTGCTACCATGATTGAGGGTATGTACCTCAATAACCATATCGAGGGGTTTGTAGCTCGATTTTGTTGCTCAGGAGGTAGTAGGCATGTGCTTCCATGTTGGGGGTATGTACCTTAATAACCACATTGAGGGGTTTGTACCTTAATCGCCTTTCCAAGGGGGAGGTAGGCCTTGGATATTCTATATTGATGGTCACTTCTTATGCACGTATTATGCTCTATTTGAGCATGATTTACTCTAAGCATCATCCACACATGCCATATCACTATATGCTTATTCATTGTCTATTTTTGTTTATTTCAATTATGTTGCTTATCTTTTGTTTCGTTGCATCCTACATACTTAATACATCCAAACATATTAATGCATACTCTATGCCTACATGATGTTACTATGTAGGAACCGGAGCCCCGCTTGACTATCCTCCTCCTCCACATGGCTAGTATGATCTCTCTCAAGCTATTTGGTGAGTCCTCAACTCTAAGGATGATGTCTTTTGCTCTTACATTATGTGAAGGCTCTCTTTCCATTATTTGTATGCTTTGACTATGAGGGTAAGCCCTCGTTGCTTGTCTTTGCCACCGCTAAGTTCTATGTTTAGAGATGTTGTTGGACAAGCTATGTGATGATGCTATGACATTGATTCTCTCTTGAATCTATGATGTTTATGATATGAAAGATGTCCCTAAGCCCCGTTATGTGTAATGATATGATATGAGGCTTGGTTGGGGTCCCTTCGAGTTCCCAATGCGCCGTGTCACGTCTATGCCCTAGGCTAGGATCGTGATAGTGACCATCCATTGAAATTACATGGTTCATAAGGTATGATGTATATTACCCTTTGCAAGTTTTCTCCTACCGATAGGAGGTTTTTATCGGACTAGCTCATGCAATAGCTCGCATGGGTTTAAATTGTTAGTTATAGTCCATCCCCACTATATATGAGAATTTGTGTATTTTATGAATCATTGGTTTCATGGCATATCATATACCATATCTCTTGCTATATATTTCCTTCTACATTATTTTCCCTTGTCATCTAACATTGAATACAGGTTTGGTAAGTCATATACATTGCATTCCCATATACTTAGTACATTTAAACATAGTAATGCATAATTTTTCCTACATAATCTAACCATGTATGGTCCGAGGACTACATTCATCTATCGTACGATGTCTAACTTGGATCTTGAGATTTACTTATCGTTGAAAGTCATATCTTCCAAGGACAAACCACCATTCCTCTACTTATGGTGTTTTATTTATGTTATTTACTTTGTGGGTGAGCCTGAGGTATGTCTTGGCCCCCATCCTTTCTTATGACTAGAGGCATTATTGGATATATTGTAACCTCCTTTATGTTTATTTGCTATGTGTTTTATTTGGAGATCCTACTTATCGATATTAATGCCTATTGGTTATCGGTATGTGGATTGGTTATGAGATTTAGATATGGTTATGTGTTATGATGTGAAACATCCTATGTCCCTAATTGCTCCTATAGAGTAAGTCATATTTACTCGCCCTTTAGTAAATATGTGTTATGTGTTATATAGAACCATGTTACTCTCTTTCCCTATGACATCCCCATAGCATAAGTCCTACTTTCCCACTCCTTAGAACTATGTTTTTACTATTCGTATACGCTTTCAAATTGATGATGTGAATATGGATACTATGAGGCTTGTTTGGAACTCTCGAATTTTTATTCGCCATGTCACTCCTAGCCCTAGGTCCGAGTCATGACAAGCTTGATATTAGAGCACTAGGTTGTAAATGATCCTCAGAGTTCAACATGCCATATCAAGTAGAGTCCTATTCATGGATGTGATGTGCACCATGCTTATGAGTGGGAGGCTATGATGACGTTCTAGGAATTTCCTCACTTCTTTTTCCCTTATACTGTGCTATCGATCGTATGTTTGGTTTCCTTATCTTGATTGTGTCCTTGCTCCATCACAGAAGAAGCCACGAGGAAGAGCTCCCCTACTAAGACTGGCCTCGGCTAATGAAGTTCAAGCACCTCAAGGGCCTATGGAAGAGCCTATCTATAATAGTGAATTCTATACATCCTTTGCTATGCTTGCCAAGGTGGTGACTTCTCAGACTAGGTAGGCTAATCTTCCTTGAGATCACACCTCTGCTTCTAGGGTGAAAAATTTCACCCGGATGAATCCTCGAGAGTTCTACCGGTCAAAGACTGACGAGGATGCTCAAGATTTCATTAGAGAGCTCACCAAAGTGTTGTATGTTATGGGAGTCATTTCTGACAAGAAAGCTGAGTTGGATACTTATCAGTTGAAAGATGTGGCTCAAGTGTAGTACACTCAATAGTCGATGGAGAGGGTTTATGGTAATGTTGTTAATTTGGGAAGAGTTCAAGTTTGCCTTTGTGGATCGTTTCTTTCCACTTGAGCTTAGGGAAGTTAAGATGAATGAGTTTATCAACCTCAAATTAGGTGGCATAAGTGTGAGAGACTATGTCCTTAAGTTCACTAAACTTAAGTATGCCCCTATGCGTGTGGCTGACCCCTATGCAAGAATGCACAAGTTAATTTCTGGTATCTTTGATTTGGTTATGAAGAAATATCGTATGGGTATGCTTATTCGGGATATGGAAATCTCTAGGCTCATTGTATATGTTGAATAGATCAAAGGGGAAAAGCTTAAAGAGAAGAGAGTGCATGATCCTAAGAGGCCTAGGTTCTCTAACTCCAAGAGTGGTAGTTATTGTCACTTCTAACAGGGCCAAGGTTCTAATGCTCGGGTTTCTAATGCTAGAGTGCCTCCTCCTAAGGTACTGGTTGGTGGTGGACCATGGTTTCCCCGATTTTAGGTGTTTATTGGAAGGAGTTGGGTGCATGTTTTGGGTGTGGTGACAAGAAAAACAAGGTTGCTGACTGTCCTAACAATGCTCAAAGAGGGCGAGGTCAAGTAGCTCAAGGTGGCAAGGTCTATGCTCTTCATCCTCGTCAGGAGGTTGACGAGGCTCAAGATTTTGTGACTGATACGTTAAAAGTCTTTGATTTTGATTCTTATATTCTGCTTGACCCTAGTGCAAATTTTTCTTCTATGACTTCTCTATTGGAAGTTAAGTTTTGTTTGAGTCCTGAAATTTTAAGGGACCCCTTTTCAGTTTACACCCATGTGGATAAATCTGTTGTTGCTCATACAGTTTATCGAGGTTGTCCTATTTCTATGTTGCATAAAGTCTTTGCGTGTGATCTTGTGGAACTTCAGATATTTAATTTTGATGTGATTCTTGGGATGGATTGGTTGCATGCATGGTATGCCTTTATAGATTATAGAACCCGAAAGGTTAAGTTCCAACATCCGAGTGAGCCCATTATTGAATGGAAAGGTAGTGACTCTGCTATTAATGGTGAGTTTATTTCCTTCCTTAAAGCCCAAAAGATGATCTCCAAGGGGTGTATTTATGATATTGTGAGTGTCAAAGATGTGGAGTCTCAGTCACCTACTCCTGAATCAGTCTGCATGGTGTATAAGTTTCTGGATTTATTTCCCGAAGCCTTGCTTGATATTTCGCCCAAAAGGGAAGTAGACTTTGGCATAGATCTTGTTCTGTATACTCAACCTATCTCTATTCCTCCTTATCGTATGGCACCAGCTGAGTTGAAGGAGTTGATTGATCAGTTGAAGGATTTTCGGGAGAAGGGTTTCATCAAGCCATGTATATCTTATTGGGGTGCTCCGGTATTATTTGTAAGAAAAAAAGATGCGTCACTTCGAATTTATGTTGATTATAGGAAATTGAATAAGGTAACTATCAAGAATAAATACTCGTTACCTTGAATCAATGACTTCTTTTCTCAACTTCAAGGGGCTACCCATTTATCAAAGATTGACCTTCGTTTCGGTATCATCAGTTAAAGGTGAGGGAATGTGATATTCCAAAGATGGCTTTTTAGACTAGGTATGGGCACTCGGAATTTATGGTGATGTCATTTGGTTTGACTAATGCTCCGGTTGTGTTTATGGATATTATGAATCAGGTGTTCAGGCCATTCCCTGATAGTTTTGTGGTTATCTTCATGGATGCTATTCTTATTTATTCCCAAAGTGAGCAGGAGCATATGGATCATTTGAGGTTGGTTCTTCAAACCTTAAGGGAGAAGAAGTTGTATGATAAGTTTAGCAAATGTGAGTTTTAGTTAGGTGAGGTAGCTTTTCTTCTCCATGTGGTGTGTGTAAGGGTATTAAGGTTGACCCGAAGAAGACAGAGGCCATGAAGAATTGTCCTAGACCATTGACTCCTTTGGATATTCAGTGTTTTCTTGGATTGGATGGATATTATTGGTAGTTTATTGAAGGGTTCTCATCTATTGCATCTCAGTTGACTAAGTTAACCAAAAAGAAGGTTAAGTCTATGTAGTCGGATGAATATGACAAGATTTTTCAGACATTGAAGGATCAGCTTACATCGGCTCCTATTTTGACTTTATCGAATGGCTTAGATGGGTTTGTGGTGTATTGTGACGCTTCTCGAATTGGGTTGGGATGTGTGTTCATGCAATATGGTAAGGTGATAGCTTTTGCATCAAGGCAATTGAAGGTTCATGAGCGTGATTACTCGACTCGTGATCTTGAGTTAGCAGTGGTGGTATTTTCTTGAAAATTTGAAGACACTATCTGTATGGGGTGCATGTTGATGTTTTCATTGATCATAAGAGTTTGCAATATGTGTTCACCAAATGGTATCTTAACTTGAGACAAAGGAGATGGTTGGAACTCCTTAAGGACTACGACATGAGTGTATAATATCATCTCGGCAAGGCAAATGTTGTAACCGATGCTCTTAGTAGGCTATCTATGTAAAGTGTGGCTCATGTTGATGAAAGGAAGAAAGAGTTGGTAAGTTATGTTCACTGTTTGGCTAGGTTGGGTCTTAGGTTGGCTGACTCTAATGATGGTGGTATTCATGGCCGAATCTTCTGTGGTTGTTGATGTAAAGTATAAGTAAGACCTAGATCCATCATTGGTATGAAGAAATTGGTTACTGAAAAGAAGATGGAGGTGTTCTCCCAAGGGAGAGATGGAGTGCTTCGGTATCAAGATCAATTTTGTGTTCCGAATGTAGATGATCTTAAGAGGGTGATCATGAGTGAAGCCCATAGTCTCACTATTCTATTCATTTGAGATATACTAAGATGTATCAGGATTTGAGGGAAGTGTATTGGTGGCATGGTATGAAGAATGATATAGTCAACTTTCTATCTGAATACCGCAATTGTCAACAAGTGAAGATAGAGCACCAAATGCCTGGTGGTTTGAATCAAGATATTAGGATTCCTACATGGAAGTGGGAAGATGTGAACAAGGATTTTGTGGTTGGCTTGCCTAGGACCCAAAGGCAATTTGAATCCATTTGGATTATCGTTGACAGGATGACTAAGTCAGCTCACTTCCTATTGGTCATGACTACTTTTGGTGCCGAAGATTATACGAGGTTGTAAATCCAAGAGTTGGTGAGGTTTCATGGTGTGCCTAGGTCTATCATATCAGATCATGGTACCCAATTTCCTTCTGACCTTTGGAGGTCATTTCAAAGAGGACTTGGTACTGAGGTGAATTTGAGCACCGCCTTTCATCTGCAAACCGATGGACAAGCCAACAGGACAATCTAAACTATGGAGGACATGCTATGGGCTTGTGTGTTGGAGTTCAATGATAATTTGGATGACCATCTTCCACTCATTGAGTTTGTTACAATAATAGCTTTCATGATAACATTGCTATGGCACCACTTGAGGCTTTGTATGGTATGAGATGTATATCACTGGTGGGGTGGTTTGAGTCGGGAGAGATGATTTGAATTGGCTTGAATTTCATATTAGAGGCTATAGAGAAGGTAAAGTTGATTAGAGAAAGGTTGAACACAACCCTAAGTCTCCAAAAGTCCTATTTGAATGTCAGGAAGAGGGACCTTGAGTTTCATGTTGGTGATTGGGTATATGTGAAGGACTTACCTATGAAGGGTGTAATGCATTTTGGCAAAAAGGGCAAGCTAATTCCCCGGCATATAAGACCTTATGAGGTTGTTGAACAAATTGGGAAAATGACTTAAAGGTTGGAGTTGCCTCTAGAGTTGAGCTCTATTCACCCGGTCTTCCATGTGTCCATGTTGGGGAAGTTGGTTGGTTATCCTAATACTATTGTTCCTTTGGAATGTGTTGAGGTTCAGGAGAACTTGTTATATTAGGAACTTCGGATGGAAAATTTAGATAGGCAAGTGAAGAGGCTTCATAACAAGGATATGGCTTCAGTTAAGATGCTTTAGAGGAATCAAAATGCGGAGAGTGCTACATGTGAGACGGAGTTTGACATGATGAAACAATATCCCTATCTTTTCTGATCTACTCAAGCCGAAGGTATTAGGTTCTTTCTTTTCCAAGTGAACTTAACTCTTTCATTCTTGAGTTTCATTACAAGACATATATACATGTGCACCAAAGTGATTTTTTTTTGATGTTTTGAATGATTTGAATACGTTTTATTATGAGTTTTAATGACTTTATGATTTTCAAGTAATAAAATTCATTGTATCTTGTGGTTGAATGTTTCATGTTCTAATTCAAGCCTTTGTTCTTGCAAATTCAAGGACGAATGTTCCCAAGGGGGAGATGATGTAAAGAATCTGACATTGTATGACCTCATTGGAGCTTGATAGTGTTGTTCCGGTAAAGTTTTGGACAAAGGTGATGTTCCATGGGAGCCCTCACAGCCTGTGTGGGGCTACATGGACCGTGTGGATCCTCCATGGAGTGGCCTTTGTCCTTATGAGGAGTATTTGGCCTTAACATGGAGTTCTGAACTAAGACACGCCACAGATAGACCCCAGACGGGTTGTGTGACACTTCACGGCCCATATGGTGGGTCGTGTGGTGGCCTTAGTCTTGAAATTGCACAGTTTGGGACCAAGTATGGTGGTGTGGCCAAGTATATGGTTCGTGCAAGGTATTACAGTCTGTATAGCCTCCCTTATGACTTCCGGAGTGAAATTTTTCTAAGTATTGAATCACCGTCTTGGAACTTTGTGGTGGAATAATTTTTCTAAGGGAGGTGGTACAGGTAAGCACACGGACCATGTGGCCTCGTACGACCCGTATAGCCCTCTGTATGGGTGATTTCATTGAAAAAATTCTAAGCATGGGATTTCCTTTTCGGACCTTCGTCAAGTGTATTTTTTTCCTAAGTGTTGGATTATAGACATGTATACGGTCCGTATAGCATGTCACGGACCGTATAGTCCTCCATGAGATGACATTTTAACAAATTTTCAACTTGTTTAATTAATGGCATTTTCGTAATTATGGATCATTCTAAGGGCCTTTTGTGACTTCCTGGCTACCTAAAGACTTCCTAATGACCTAAACTTTATTCCTCTACTTCAAATTCGTTCTTCACATTTAAAAATTCTCTGAAGTATCTCTCAAAGAACTCTAGTGGGAATTAAGCTTAGGGATCAAGGAGAGGCTCTTTCTTCACCAAATTTCTTCTTGAATCTTCTTCATTAGCTAAGGTAATCGAGATTGATTCTTGATCCATTTTAACTAAGAACACCCAAACTCTTTTTACATTTGATTTATGGAATTTTAGCTTACTTTAAATATGGGTTTTCAATATTATAGTTTATAAAATTCAATTGACATATTGACTACGTTCTATTGCTGATTTGAAAGTGAATTAAGCCCTTATATGATGAAATGCGTTGAAGTTATGAAGTAATAAAAGTGCATATCCCCTTAAAAGCTTAATTTGTGCATGGGTAATCTATATTATGGTTTAAATGTGAATTTCACTTATGTCTTTGTTTGAATTTGATAATGTACTGTCGATTTGAGTTTGAATCTACATTAGCCATGCTACTCTCATCTCATTCATAGCATATACATTCATGAGCATCAGATTTTATGAAAATTATAAAGTGGGTTTAGCCCAATTTTATTCATGTATATGATTTTGATATAGTATCGGTTATGACAAGAATATAATCACATAAATTTCTATTGTTATTGGCTCTTTGAGCATATTGGGTGCTTGTGAAAAGACCCAAAAAGTGCCCGAAAATGTGCCTCAGAAATGCCCATAATTGTAATTTTCATATATCTCAAAATCTATGAGTGATATCGAAAATTTGACTTCATATTCGTGATCAGGAGGCAAAATTGAGTGGAAAATGGGTCTAAGCCAGATTTTAGAGCAACCGTAGCAAAATTTGAATTTTCAAAGTTGGCGAATTCCTGTAAGGGTCCGTGTCCCTAGCGCGACGAGGCCAGGGCACGGACTAGTGTATTATTGTGCTAGTTTGTTTTCAAATTCGGCCTAAGGCCTAACCTTCCTATGCATAAAAATACCTATACTTAGTCATTTTTAATCCCATATCATTCAAAACGTTCCCCAAAACCCTCTCCTTAACACTTAGCCAAATATTTCATCCAAATTCAAGTGTGCCAAACTCATTCCAGATCTCAAGAAATTCATTCAAGCTTCAAGCTCTCATACAAACCTAAGTCAAGCTTATTCATATCATTAAAGATCATCATGAGTCCCCTACGTCAAGCCAAGTTCAAAGGAATTTTCGTTGGATAAGTTTTGCACAAGTATAGGTAGGAGGGTCAACTTTAAATGAGCATATATCTTAGCTCACAAAGGACTGGGTGACCCACATCCTACAAAATGATAGCTCTTTGAATTAGCTTTCCAATGCACTTGTTTACACCTTATTTAGAGTTCAGATGAAGAGTTATGCCCATTTTCGTAGAACTCGTCTGTGCAAGGGTATATATGAGTTTTTGAAAAAATTTCGTTTCATTAATGGCATTTCGTAAATTTAGTTATTTCTATTGGTCTTTTGGGGGTCCATATGCTATCTTAACACTTCCTAAAGACCTAAACCCTATTTTTAAAGATCAAATTCATTCCTCTCAATTGGAATAGACTCTCAAATTCTCCCAAATGCCTCTACCAAATCCCAAAAAGAATTCAAGGAAACTCAAGAACAAGTTATTGATTTCAAGCTTCAAGTCTTTCTCAACTCAATTTCAAGAAACTCAAAGTCTAAGGTATGTGCCATTCATTCATAGGTTCCTTTCACCCATAAATCCCAATCTTCCTTTTTTTATGAAAATTCCATGATTTCAAGATATATTTCCTATGAGTATCTATTATTATGAAATGAGCATAAAATATATTAGGAATTTGTCAAATATTGCAGATTATGCATAAATATATATTTTGAGCTTATACGATGAAGTGATCTTTGTCTATTGCGACTACACATGATTCAAGCTATGAGATCTATGAACTATTGTGAAGGTTTTGATATGATTTACAAGTTACCCATGATAGGGATTTACCATGATGTTGGTGGGCTAATTTACATGAATATAAGTTGCATTGATTTTACTATTTCATGATCTTTACTTTGGCATTTTGCATGATTTTAACATGTTCTCATATGTGTCCACCAAGTGTTAGATGAAATGCCATGTTCAGAATTCTCAAGATATGTATATGTTTTACAAGTCAAGTGACTTCATGATGAATATGGTGTATCAAGTATGTTGTGATTTCATGAAATTATCAATGATTATGCAAGTATGAAGCTAAGCCTTTTTTTCAAAAATTATACATCTTGTGAGCCTTTTGATGTTAATGCAAGGGTAATATTTGATGATGATCTATTTTTATGTTTTGAAGTTAGACTCACTATTAGAGGTCAAGGATGTTTAAAAGCTACTCATGTCATGATTTTATGTTTCTCATAAGTTGTTTAAGTTATGATAACTCCAATTATTCCATGGGATTAGGCTTAGCACCGATGAATGGAGGGTTTGCTCTCTTTTCTCAATTTGAATGAACTATAAGAATATTTTACTTCAAGCATTGATCATACATGCCATATTGTTATTATGTTTATTTATTTCTTATAATTATCCATTTTAATTATGATGTCTATCTCTTGTTGCATTGCATCCTACATACTTAGTACATTCAAATGTACTAATGTATACTCTATACCTACATTATGATACCATGCAGGGACCAAAACTCCATTTGACTATCCTCCTCGACATTGCTAGGTTGACATCTTAAAGATAAGCTTTGGTGAGTCCACAAGTTCGGGGACACAAGCTATGCTACTCTTGTTCTTTTGTTATCTCCTTATTTTGGATATCTACTATTATGAGGGTGAGCCGGAAAAATGTCTTGGATCCCGCTCAAGTCTAAGTTCAGAGGTTTTGTTGGACAAGTTATGTAATGATGCTATAAGATTAACTCTCTTTGACTCTTTTAAGGTCTTATGATATGAAGGATTTCCCTTACCCTCTTGCCCTGATTTCTAATTTTTTAATTAGTTTTTAATTGCTTCTATGACTAAGGATATTTAATGATATTTTAAGAGGCTTGATTGGAGTCCCTTCGGGTTTCCCATTCACCGTGTCACATCTAGGCCCTAGGCTTCAGTCATGATAGCTTTCACCATATTGTTTAATGAATGAGCTATTCCTATGAATGAGAAACATGATATTGAACTATGTTTAGGATTTTTAGCCCATGAGTGAATGATTATGATGAATGTTTGGCCTTTAAGCCTAAATGTGCATTGAAATGATTCGAAATAAATTTTGCTTCTTCTGAAAACATATATATCTATAAGTATTCGCATGGGATATTTTGACTTAGCACCGACGTATTGGGGACATTAGCGCTATCCCTAAGGGCTTTCTCTTTTTCTTTGAACTATGTGCATGCATAGGGATGAAAGCCATTACCAAAATGATGGGGTCATAAGGAATGATTATGCATTGATATGATACAATATGATAATAAAAATACTTCTGAAATGATGGGGTTGTAATGAAGGTGACCATCTACCGAAATGATGAGGTTCATAAGGTGTCGTATAGATTACCCTTGGCAAGTACCTTTCTCTTACCGATGAGAGGTCTTTATAGAACTAGCTCATGTAATAGCTCGCATGGGTTTGTATTATCAGTTATAGTCTATCCCCACTATATATGAGCATTTGTTCATTTCATGCATCATTGGTTTCATGGTATATCGTATACCATATCTCTTGCTATATATCTCCTTCTATATTATGTGCCCTTTCTATCTAACATTGAATGCAATTTTGTGAAGTCATATGCATTGCATGTCCGCATACTTAGTACATTCAAACATACTAATGCATAGTTTTGCCTACATGATCTAACCGTGCAGGGATAGAGGACTACATTCATCTATCGTACAATGTCTATCTTGGATCTTGAGATTGACTAGTCGTGGTGAGTCATATCTTCCAAGGACAAACCACCATTCCTCTACCTATGGTGTTTTATTTATGTCATTTACTTTGAGGGTGAGCCCAGGGTTTGTTTTGGACCATGTCCTATCTTATGACTATAGGCATCATTGTACATCTTGTAACCTCCTTAAGATTTATTTTCTAAGTGTTGTATTTGGAGATCCTACTTATGGATATGAATGCCTATTTGTTATCATTATGTGCATTGGTTATGAGCTTTATGATATGGTCATGTTCTATGATGTGAAAGATCCTAAGTCCCAAATTGCCCCCATAGTATACTTACCCGCCCCCCCTTAGTATATATGTGCTATGTGTTAAGTGGAGCCATGTTACTCCCTTTCCCTACAACATCCCCATAGCATGAGTCCTATTTTCCTGTCCCTTAGAATAATGTGTCTACTATTTATATATGCTTCTGAATCGATGATATGAATATGGATAGTATGAGGCTTGTTTGGGGACTCTCGAGTTCCCATTCGCCATGTCACTCCGTGGCCCTAGGTCTAAATTGTGACATCATCATAAGAATGAAATTATGAGAGTTCCATCAACTCTACAATGGACAAATTAGGTTAGGCACGTGGTTCACTTGAGTTCAGAGGCATTCGTTGCGAGTTTAAACCATTTGGCATTTCGATTGTTCAAATTTGGCCCAAGGTTGACTTTAGTCACCATTCTTGGAAATCGTACCTGAATGAAAATTTTAGTAGCACGGTTTTCTCAAGTACATTGAGTTTGATCAAGAACACCCTTTCATTAAATTCTCAAGGCTTCCAAACTCATTCGAGCCTCTCGGTGGAATTTGATTAAAAATATGCCTTGAGAGTGAGACCTACTTTCTGTCATAACGATCTCATATGAAAAGTTTTTACCATATAGTTGAGTCTAGAATGTTGAATTTGTGGGGTAGCATACTTCATTTGTGGGCACAGGGTTCCGCATTAAATTTGAGCACCTTAGCAGAGAATATGAGAGTTGGATTATTAACTATTTCAACTTAAATTTGGTGCAGATCCTATTGTTCTTTGCAATCGCGCCTTTGGCGCCACATTTGCAGAGGTCAATCCAATTAGCATTCACAATTACGAGGGGAGTGTCGCATTAATGGAGGCTTGGAAGGATACTCATCATGATTGCAATAACACACTTCATGATCCCATAGAACCTTTTGAGTGACCCACGCGATCGTAGGCATAGGACCCCGCATTTGCATAGGTCATATTAGTGGCCCTTCTTAAATGAGTTCTAGGATAAATTCTACAATTTTATATATATTTGGAACTCGATTTCTCTCTCATTTTCTATCACAATTTGGTGGTTCAAAGGCCTAACTTATGGAGTTGTTCTGAGAGGTCGTTTTGGTGAAGTCGAAATCCAATAATTAAGCTCTATTAGAGGTATATTTCATGATTTACTGTTATCCATATTAATGATCTTAGCTAATTAGGATTTTCATGCATGACTGATTTGTGGCAAGCATGAGCAATGAATATACAGATTTATGAGAGTTGTCGGATGTGTACTGAAATCTAAGCTATCAAACTGTGATGGGTGCATAGGATTTGATAAGTTGGACTTTTGGTTTGAGTGGTTGGTGATTATCTTGTCGTGATGGCATGTTTCAGCTACAGTGATTGACTTTGAGGACCTTTGAGCTTAGCTTCAATATTTTTAGTATTGAGTATATTCGTAATTTCTTTTCTAGCATGCCAACCGTATTATTAAAGATTCTTTAATCTTAAGTGTATCATTTACCAGGTGGTAACTTGATGATCTCTTTCTTGAACTCAAGTTAGTTTCATTATTCTTTAATAAGTAAATGTTGTTTACAAATCAAAATGGTAGCTTAAGTATATGGGAAAATTTGTTAAGAGAATGAAAGGTGAATAAAATTTGTGGTGCTTAGTTCAGTACATGTGTCTGATAGATTTTTCAAATTTACTCCTAACTCTAGCAGATAACAACTCGGAGATTGTTTTGTGGTTATGTAAGTAGAGGTTTCTCCTTTGTGACTATGTTGTGTTTGATGGAACTCAATTCAGGCTGGTCCTCGGGCTAGCTTATGACTTGGTGATAACTCTTGGATTGTATATGCTTGTTCCTCTTAGATCAATAATTTAATTTTTTGTAGCATATTTTGATGATATGGCAGTAAGGAAGACAAGCAAATATTTACTTATGAAAATTGCATATCAGATCTTGGTGGTATTAAGTATAGATGTCTCATTTATTGTAACACCTCTCGTGCATCTCGAAATGTCCTTATGGTGTATTTCTTTAATATCTTAAAATCCATACATTTTTCAGCAAATCCAAGTATGTATGTAGAATTATATAGGAAAAAGATCTCCCTCGATTATCAGGTCAACCATATCAAAAAATAATATTTTACATGAAATTGCGCTTTCCAGTAGAGTACGCGACCTCTGCACATTGCAAAGAAGGTCCAATGTAGTACAAAAGTGACCTAGACTCATTCCTGGGCCAAAACATGAAAACATTGAACTTCATGCAAAAATGACTTTAGCGGGAGCAAGTTTGCCTCACCTACTTATTTCATCCATGTGTAAACTTTTCTGAAAATTTCCAGTATTATCTGAGGGAAATTGGGGCATATTACAACACCATATATATGTGTGTGAATCTCCTAAAATTCTCTCATTTTTAGCCCTAAATCTCTCTCAAGTTCTCTCTAAATCCTCTCAAAACCTCCTATTATTCCTCTTCCAAAAATCTTACAAGTTCTTTGGGTTTCATATTCTCTTATTGAAGGCCAAGCTTCAAGGTGATTCCATAGGATTCTTCAAGTTTTCTTCTACAATTTTAATACATTAAGGTATGTGGATCTTTTATCCATTAGTTCTTCCACCCATGGAGTCCCAAAGATATTCACTAAATTCTTTGAATCCAAATATTGATTTCTTATGGGTACTTTCTATTGCTCCAATCAAGCATAGTTTATGCTGAGGATCTTCATCTATTGAATGAAATTACATAAATTAGTTTTAAGGGTTTATTATTATGAGCTAATTTATGATATTCAAAGTGAGATATTATGATAGCATGAGATATTATGAAAGTTAATGATTTCATAAGATGAATTTCATGTTCCCATACCTATATTAGAATGAGGATATAAATGATTGTGTGGGTTGTGTAACAATAATTTAAATTGATGATTTTCACTACATTCATGCGTATTCCTCTTGAGTTATGATTTAAAACCTACATACATTAAACCCACCCACTATTCATATCGAGTTTTCTAATGAAGTATAATTTCCAAATGATAAAGGTTCAAATATATGCTGTGAAAGTTATGAAGTTATGAATCCCTCTTTGTAGGCTAAGCTTGTGAATCCATGTAGGTCATTTTATATTCACTAAAGATGTATGAGCGAGTCAACGGAGTTCCACTCAGCAAGTGGTCTCCCTGTGCCAACGTAGGGAGATATGTTGGATTCCCTGTAGTATGTCGTATGGTCATTTATATCGATTATGGTCTCCTCCAACGTATGTATGATGTTATGAACTTATTATTTTACCTCCAATGCATGTTTTCATCAAAGCATTACTCATACATGTCATATTGAACTTATTTCTATTGTATATGATTATACATTTTGACTATGTGGCTTATGATCTATTATTGCATTATATCCCACATACTAGTAAATTCAAAGTAGTAACACATAATTTTTTTATATGATCTAACTATGTAGGGACCAGAGAACTTCTTCATCCACCTCCTCATGGCTAGTTCAGTTTGTGAAGACATTATGTTGTGGTAGTCCTCTAGTTCGAGGGCAATATGCATTTTTGATCTAGCTTATTATGTTAAGAAATTAATACATTAATTCTTATTTTGAGGGTGAGCCCAAGACATGTATTGAGCCCCCTCCTACTCATGATTAGAGGTGTTGTTGGATACTTATGCTATGTACGCACTTTGTGATGTCTACGCTTCTAGGAAGACCTATCCGTTAGTCTATATCCCCTATATGATGTTATCTAATGTTGTTAAGGTTGATAGCAAGTGATGATATTCTAAAGTGATGACGTTCAAACCTACCTCAGTAATAGAAATAGGTACGATCGTTATCGACATAATAAACTAATGAAAAATTGGGGTCGAATTCCGTAAGGAATGGTCATTCAAGACATGAAGTAATGAGTTGAACAAGACATTTGTAGCATTAAAATAGGGGGGTTGGGAGTAAATAAAAGCTAGGATTCAGCTAACAACAAATCTAAAATGCAAGTTAATAATCAATTGAGAGAGATGTTGGGTGTGTGTGGATATGGGGATATATCTAATCAATCGGGTCTAAACACTTGATTGATTGAGTTAAAAATATGTAAGGAACCTGCAAATTACCTAAGACTTTAGTCATTGAACACAATTTTGTGGCATTCAACTAAAACCTCGTAAGATTTCTATCTAATATATCTACTGCACGCTCTAATTACTAAAATTAATGCAATAATCACAGATAAAAAGTAAACCCCGAGTTTGCAACTTCAAGTTTATAAATAAAACTTAGCAATAAATGTAAACACACTCAGATTAACATCAATACAATAAAATATCATAGACCCAGCTAATAAGTCAAAAACCCATATTATATACATATTCCCAACATTGGAGTTTTAGTCACTAATGTTCAAAAGTAAGAAACAATTACCATAATTTATAGACATGAACATGTGTAACATGAATAGCAAGAGAAAAGATGAATTTCTTCTACTAATCTATCAAATTTCTCCTTCCCAAGCTTGAAAAACACAAAAGCAAGAAAATTCTATTTACTCTCTCTCTCTCTCTTTCTCTCTCTCCCTATCTATCTATATATCTATATAAACACTGTTGAAATCTGATAATGAATACTATGAACAATCTCCTTGGTAAAATGGCTTTATAGTCCTTGAAAATCACTCAAACGTTTTGCAGCAATTCACCATTCGGTGATGAAGATTGGCCATCGCCGGGCATTTCAAACGATAAGCCGAATGTGAGCTTGACTGCCTTCTCTACATCACCTGAAGGCTTGAGTCTCTGTAACTATCATCAATGTCTCTGTTCACCACCAATCATGTTTGGTGGTACGCAAACCTCCACCTATGTCACCTTTCTATCATGTAATTGGGGTCTTGATTGCTGCAACATTAGGTGATCCCAGTTGCCGTTCGATAATGTGCTGAATGTGTCAGCGAGGTTGCTCCTGACTGTCTTTTAGGAATTTTTTCTCCTTTTTCATGTTTTGTTGAGTATTTCCACTACACACTTTTATCTATAATCTTGTCATAAAAAGTATATTTTAATCAACATGTGAAGCATATTAGCACATAGATGATAATATTGCTTTACATTCTAAGCCCCAAACAAGTCAAAGATGTGGATTCATCACTAATCCCAACTTAATATTTTCCTTGCCCTCAAGAATATCAAGTACTAATTGGTCTAACTTGACGCTTGCAAACAGGGCTATAGGGAGAAACACATACAATTCCACCTTTGTTGTCCATCCTGCAAGCTTCCACAAACCACATACGTGAGTTTGATGCCACAAGACGTGACGAAAGAGTGCTCAAGACATTGTTATGCTCACAATTGATCATGTAGATCCTAATCACTATCTGAAAGCATTATCATTTGCCCTCATGCAAAAGAAGATCCTATACACAAGTTTAGGACATCATTTCCAAGGATCTCTTCAACATTCACTCTTCCAAATGAGAAATGACATGTAAGCTTCACTAATAGGCTTGCCTCATTCTCGATCAGAGTTTACTCAATTTCATTCGGACTAGGATCCCAAATGACTTGATTCGGGTTGTAATGTCGGGCTAAGAATGGGTAAGATACATATTGATAATAGTGGCTTATCCCTCCTTGAAGTCTGCACATACTTCTCATGCTTATGGATCCTTTGATCCTCATTCTTTTCTTCTCCAATTGACACCTTTTTTCTTTTGATTTTCAATCCGAGGTGTCCTATTTACAATAATTCTTCAATGATTTTGGAGGGTCCTTTCTTTCAACAAATTCTTTTTCTTTTCATCATTTTCAACTTTTTGGATGTTTTCTTAATCATGTAAGGAATCCTCTCCTTTACTTCTTTTTCTTTTCCTTTCCTCAACTTTTACATGGGAGACACCCCTCTTCTACCAACACCCCTAACTTTTGGCTTTGGCCACTACTTTCGCTCACTTAAGGTCAAGGAGGGAATTATAAGGAACAAGAAGAAATTGTCTTTCACAATAAAGGTCAAGACTACATGGCTACAAAATGAAAGATCATGGCTCAAAAAGGGTTCACTAAGAGATCAATTCAACGTCATTAGGGGCTTATATGGTCAAGGTGGACTCGAAAGAAACAAAAGAAGGCCTAAGGTCCTTTCCTAATCCGTATTCAACCAAGTCACTCCTCAAAACAAATCAGGCAAATTCTATATGTTGCAATACATGCTTTTTTGACAAATTTCTAACGTACATTGGAAAAATGGATTCACATTCAAATAGTGGCAACACACACCCACATTTAATGATAATTACATATTAAATCTCAATACTCACATAGTTAACTCAATATGCATCAAATCCATTCATGGATTGATTCTTCAAGAGAAAGAGTAATCAGTGAGTTAGTACATGCTCCTCATCCACAGCACCATTCGGATCAAAGATATGGACTATCGATACTCGAATGGCTGAGGGCTAGAAAAATGATAAATGCATTTGAAGGGCTTTTCACATATGCAAAGGGTTTCCCATAATTATGAAGGTCATCATTCACAATTATTCATCTATCAAGAATTAAAAAAATTAATAGAAACACTTATCTGTTACAACCCAAAATAAAAGAATATTTACAAATCAAAATTAAAAATTGTCTCAAATTTTCGTCAACAAAAACTAAAGTAAGTACTGTCTCATCTAACCTATCAGAATCGAAAGAAAAAGTAGTTAGCCATCATTAGTAAAGAAGCAATATTAGGCCTCCAATAGCTCACCCCTCATAAAGAGAGAACATTGTCCCAAATGTGCTAGAACAATATCAATTTAAGCATAATAAGGATGAAATGAGAATTAGGACCCCTCTTGAACACGATCAATCCTGCTGTAGTGATGTTAGTAGAGCTGAAGAATTTTTCATGGGTATCAATTTCCAAATCCTGTGGTACACTCCCCAAATCAATCATCGACTTCACGGGCTTAGGATTATGTATAGCAAAAGTGCCAATAATAAATATATCCTAAATGGACTCTTTACTGACCATGGCTTCAATCTTATCCTCTAACCACTTAAATGCATCAAGATCCACTTGGCATGGCTCTTCTCCCAAGGATTCTTCGTCACTCTCCAATGTGTGTGGTGTGGCATCTCCTTCATTTCCTTCTCCACCTGGAACATCAACATCTACAATACCCTCAAGAGCTACATAAATATTAACCTTAGACGGCGCATCCAATGTATTCCAAAAAGAACTAATATCTATGGACTTCAGAGATGCCACCTCCATCTTTAACTATTCAATGTTTGCTTTCATTATCGACAAACCATCATGACTACCTTGTTTCTTCTCTACAATACTTACCCTCTCAAACAAAATTGCCAACTCTTTGCCATGATTCTTAAGAATTACCTCTAGCCTATCTATCATCATCTTTTGAACCTTAATCAACTTCTTTTACTTATTTTGATCATCAATACTTAGGGCCAACACTGTGTTCATGGCCCTCTAAATCATATTTTGCAAATATTTGCTCAACCTGAGTGGAATGGACATCAGTCGCTTTGGCTAACCGTCCATTGATCAAAATAGTAGCTTTTGTGATTGTGGATTGGCCATTCTTAGCCTAATACTTAATCTGTGCAATAATAATAGGGAATGGAGTAGAAAAGGAGGGTAATGATGGAGAGGAAGAAGATATACTTGCCTCAGGTGCAAGCTCTGTAGTGCCAGACTCGAGGGACTTAACATCAACCTTCCGTATTTTATCAACCAACTTTTTCCTAGCAAGATCCTCTTCATCCCTTTCGGATTCAACGTCTATTCATCGGATATCATTGGAGGCCAATGGAGTGATCTCTAAATTAGGCTTGCTTTTAATGAAACTTCAACCCTTGTACATAAGGTTGTGATGATGCTAGGGAATGGAAGTAAGGTCTGCACTTGCTTTGCTCTAGTGAGGATCACTGGGGCAGTGATAGAACAAATACTCAACTCCCGACAGTGCATAATACATCCAACCAATGCCACCTTTAGGTGTTGAAGAATTGACTCATTTTGGGATGGCATCAAGTTGCTACTAATAAATCCGAAGCAGAACCTCACTAAGATATTCATTTCCTTCTTTTCAGTGATAGCTCTGACCTCCAACCATAAAGGAGCCAGGATTCCAATCAGCAAGGCCAACCAAGCATTGATGAGATGTGATCGAAAGACTTTAGATGCATCATATCATCTAGATTGTGTCAGTGTCAGTATGTGCAGCCTAAAACTTCATTGATTTTAGTTTCACTACATGGGACTTACACACCACGAACCTCCATAGAATCAAGAGGCTTGAGAATCATCTTCACTGGACTTTTGCTTTTGGGAATAGGCCTAATAGAACTCTCTAACGCAGTTTGGAATATACGTGTCTCAAGGTGTGGTAAAGTACTAGAATTTGTGGAACTTTAGAGTTTCCCACACCTCAGGGTACCGATCAATGGCCCTATCATTTGACAGCCTCCTGTCCTCCAAAATTTTCCTGAGCCCTACTGCTTTAGTTGTATTCAAGCATATTGGGGATATTGTCTCGTAGGTTATTTGAGATGTCTTGAGGAGAAGGTTATGAAGGGCTTTGGACCTAGCTTCACTTTGGTGTTGCTTGGGACTCGTCTCGAAGGTGTAGGCGATGTGTAGATTCCTTAGATGCAATGTGATTTCATTTGGTCATCCCTGCAAAAAAAGGTCAAACATGAGTGTGAGAAATAGTCATTAAAATGTCAAAACCCAAAATCGAATCACACTAAAGAAAACAAAGTAAACCAAAAGCAACCACATATTCAACATGAAGTCCCAAAACCCGGAGTCATGAGTACAAAAACATCTAAAGTATTGCGAATGAGTAAATACAATTGTCTCAAATAAAAGCCACAACTCTGTCTGATGATAGCTAATACAATGACTAACTAGAAAGCAATAAAGGACATCTCAAAAGATCCACAACAACTCAAAGTTTGAGTCTCACTACTAATATCTGGATAGATGGACTGTAACTCTAATAGAGCGAGATCAACTACAAGGTGTGTGTCCCCATGTTGAATCTTCCGAGAGAAAACAAAGTAGGGATAAGTACACTGAAATGTACCTTATAGGTTCAATTGACTAGGAAAGTGAAATTGAGTAGGCATGTAATAACAAAGAATACTATCACTGATGACGTTCAAACCTGCTACACTCATGGAAGTAGGGATGATCATTATTAGCATATTAACCAACAAAAGAGTCGAGATCGAATCCCATATGGAACAATATGAGAGGAATTGAATCAACTAAGGACTATGATCTACTAGTTTCAATCCAACAAGCGAATTCCAACATAAGCAAATAGTAATCAATTGGGGGGAAACTAAGCTACAACTACTCCTAAGGGAAATGGGGTAAAGATTCACCAAGCATGGGAGCAAGGATACGAAAAATGGGAATCAATGAAAGCTCAATTGATCCATCACACTAAGTATCAATAAACTCTATAGGTAAGCTAGGCTATTTATAATCACCACCTCAATTACAAGGGTAATGATGTTTCGCAAGAGCTTGTTACAGAGTCAATATATGAATCACTCAGAGACACGCCTGGCTTGAGCAACTCATGAGTAAAACTCCTAAAACCTTAGTCATTGAATCCAGTTAGGCATTCAACACATAAATCAATGACTATCATACAAGCCCTCCATTTCAACTACATATTTTCATTAAATAATTGAAGATCTAAGCTAGATTCAAGTTTACGACCTCAAATCATAAGTTACACATAAAGGTAAGCATAAACCTATAAATCAATTGAATCTACTCAAAGAAATTTAGGGAGAAACCCACTTGATTCGCAAGTATATAATTAACTAAGCATGAAAGTAGGAGAATCGATCAATACCCATAAACAAATTAGCATCTGATACTTATTAAATCTACAATTTGTAAATTAAAGAACAAGGAAAGAAAAAGTGGTGAAAGATTTATACAATAGAAGCTCACACTCTTCAATCCACTCAAGCACTTGTAGAAAACTTGCTCTAAATCCTCACTCAGAACTCAAATTCTATACTAAGGTTGTTTCTTCTCTCCTCATTTGTATGAACTCTATTTCTAGGTATGAAGATTGAAGATTCCAAGGTTGGGAATGGGTGTATGTATTATTTGGAATTAAAATGGTGCATTTATGAAACTACCCTAATGCCCGTTGCCTTAATACTCCGCATTCGCAAAGCCATAACCGCATTTGTGAAGGTTAACTTACATTAAACCTCTGCATTCGTGGACAAGATATCCGCATTCACAAAGCATATTTGACTTCTGTTCTGTCTATGAAGTTGGACTTAGTGTGTTTGCGCTTCATCATAATCCATTGTTCCACATTTTGGAGAACACTTGATGCCAGGTATACTTTTTCCTCAATTTATCTCCTTTCTGCTCTAATTTGCTCTAATCTCAGTTCTTCTTAGTAAAACTCTATTTACAACATATCTACCTAAAATACACACCATTCAAAGCATAATTAGCCTCAAGTTATAAAATTGACAACAACAAAATCATAAGAAAATAGTAAGAATTAAGTATAAATTATACACTTATTAATATCCCTAACTTAAGACTTTGCTTGTCCTCAAGCAAAACAAAACCAAACTCAAGAGGTATCAATTTAAGCACACACAATCCCAACTCATTCCAGCAACTAAACCATGACCATGACAATGGTCGGTAACAATAATTAGCACAAGCATGTGAATGTCTGTCAAGTAACTCCCTCACTTTCAAAAGCTCATTTTTAAATTCAAATTCAATTTGATCAATAAACAACACAAATTTTCAAGAAATAACTCAAACTCCTAGTCAACTAAACAAGTTGAACTTGACTTAACCTTGAAAAACATCAATATCACCAATCAATTTCAACTTACATATCCTCACAAACATAAAGAAAATCCCCAAAACACACAAGTATATACAATGACCAAGGGCCATGGACTTAAACACCCACCCTCAACAAAAGAACATCTCACGCACACAAATGCCATACCATAGGCTTGCCTATATTTTCAATCAACATTTTTCATTTGGTTAGAAATCCCAAAGGACTTTTCAATATTATAATGTAGGTCTAGGGGTAGGGTAGGATATAATTTGGACATAGTGACTAACTGTCACGCCCTAAGCTTAGGTCCTAGATGTGACACGGAAAATGGGAACTCGAAGGAACCCAAACAAGCCTCTTAGCATATTAATCACACATACTTCGTTGCGGAAGAAAGGTAAACAACCACAAGGGATAATATAAAAAGGGAAAGTGGGACTAAGGGAAGTCTTTGATAGAATAAAAATAGAAGAGTCAAAGCTCAACGCATAAGTACATCATTTGTTCCAATAATACCTCTAAACATATATTGGATGGGGGCCAAGACACTTTTCAAGCTCACCCTCATAGTGTCAAAGATCAACATAGAGAAATAACATAAGAAAGAATATCATGGCTAGTGTCCCCGAACATGAGGACTCACCAAAAGCTTATCTTCAAGATTCCAAAACTAGCCACGTGGAGGATGATCAAGAGGGGCTCCGGTTTCTACATGGTAACATCATGTAGGCATAGAGTATGCATTCATACGTTTGAATATACTAAGTATGTAGGATACAATGTAACAAAACATAGCCAATACAAACAAAATACATAGTAATAGGCAATAAATAAGTGTAATCTCAATATGGCATGCATGATCAATTCTTAAAGTAAAACATACTTGTAAATCATTCAACTCTTATAGATCATAATACATAGGTATGGGAAGATACCTCACCGACAAATAATAAGACCAAGTGATCTACAGCTTGGAATTTCGAGGATTACATCTTATCGATAAATAGGTGATCTATTTGCCAAGGCAACCATACTTTAAACTTATGGGAATGTGATCCAATTTCTTATGAAGTAACCTTCCTTACGGGAATATAACCCAATTTAGGAAAGGATTTCATTAAAAAGTGTACTAAATGGATCCACTAGTATTGCAAGGGTATAACATAATCTATGTTGGCACATAGTTTGAGAAAAGGAGTATGGACCCTTGAAGATAGTCCGTACCGACATCCAATCCATTGGTACTAAGTCTAATCCCAGGGAATACTTCAAATAATCATACCTTCAATAACTTGGAGGAACATAGAAGCATTAAATGAGTAGCTCTTAAACATATTTGACCTTTAATGGTTAGCCTAACTTCAAAACATAAGAATAGATCATCATCAAATATTACCTTTGCACTAACATCAATGGCTCAGAAGAGATCAAATCCTTGTCAAAAGGGATTAACTTCATACTTGCATAATCATAGATAATTTCACGAATTCATAAATTTTTAAAACCCATATTCATCATGAAGTCACTTGACTTATAAACCAATCAATAGATCATCACTAACTTCAAGAATCCTTGAAAATGCATTTTATCAAACACTTGGCAAGTGTGCAATGTTAGTTCAAAATCAAGCAATTCAAGAGTGAAATAATATGAGAAAACTCAATGTAAATCGACCCACCAACATATAGTAAAATCTTCATGTAAGATACCTCAAAATCCATCCTCAAATCTCATAATAGACCATAGTTTCATAGCTCAAAACATGTATAGACACAATAGACAAACCATCTCATAGTATAAGCTTGAAATAGGTAGACATGTGCTTCTAATCAACATTTCATAAAACCCCAATAAAATATGTAGTCATAATCCATAATAAGTAATACCACATTAGTAATACGACGTGAAAACATACAATATTCATAATATATGAAGATTGGGCACCATGGGTGAAAGGACCTAATGGTTGAAGCCCACATACCTCAAGATTGGATTTTTCTTGATATCATCTTGAAGGAGGCTTGAAGCTTTAAGAGAGTTCTTGCAATCTGAAATTGAGCTTGAAACACTTGAATTTTGGATGAAATGTTTAGTTAAGTGTTAGAGAGGGTTTTGAGAGTGTCTTGAGTGATATAAAGTTGAAAAATGACTAAGTATAGATGTTTTTACGTATAGGTGGGCATGGGGCCAAGATCACAAAACCCTTATGCCGAAAAAAATATTAAGGAAGTCACAACACTGCTCTACGATAGGTCCGCGTCACAGAGCCATCGCGGACAAGCACTGGAAATTGGAAAGTTTACAAAAAGATAATTTCACTATGGGTCCTCTAAAATCAGGGGTTATATCCATTTATCACAGAATTTTCCCCTTAATCAAGAATATGAAGTAAGATTTTTGATATCACGTACGGATTTTAAGATATTTGAAAATTATAATTATAGGCATTTTCGAAGCACATTTTCGGGGCGTTTCACTAACCCTCCTCAAACTCTACGCACAATATCCATTTCCTGTAAATTTGTTCCACTCTTTTCTTCACATTTTACACCAATGCACCTTAAATTTTTGTCTTCCAACTTTGAAGTCCTAAGTGTAACCATTCTTAACTTTTTGGAGGATTCTTTTCATTCAAGCACTTTTTTTTAAATCTTTGAAAGAATAATTTTTCTTTTTCTTTACGTTCCTCCACTCATCATTTTTTTCTTTTTCTTTCTTTTGGCAAGCCTCAAAATGGTAGACATCCTTCTTCATCTTCCTACACCACCCCCCAACATAGGCATAAAGCCTCAATTATCACAAACACATCAAACTAAAGCAGGGACAAGGGCTCAAAAGAAGTGAAATACCCCACATGTGCTTCAAAATTCTCCATTATCATAATTTCCACATATCTCAAAATCCACATGTGATTTCAAAAATCTAACCTCATATTCTTGATTAGGGGGCATAATTGAGTTGGAAGTGGGTAAACTCAAATTTTGGAGGACTCGTAGCAAAAAATAACTTTTGCAAATTATTGATTTCCAGTGGTTGTCCACGCCTTGGCCGCGCCGCGCCAGCAGAGCGGAGAAATGTATTTGGTCAGGCGCGATTCCAATGCGAACCAGTGTATTATTTTCCTTGGTTTTGTGTTTCTTCCAAGGGCATTGGGTTCATAGCCCAATGGCCACTTAAACATGAAATAACCTATACTTAGATATTTTTCAACTCTATAACTCACAAAATCCTCTCTCAAACCCCTTTTAGACCCTATCAATTCTCTCATTAAAATCTTAGGAATTCGAGCTCAACTTTCGAATTAAAGGATTCATTTCAAGCTCTAAAATCCAATTCAAGTCCATTGCAAGGAATTCAAGGTTTAAGGTATGTGGGTTTCATTCATTGAGTCCTTTCACCCATGGAGCCCAACTTTCCCTTTTCATGAAAATTGCATGTTTTCAAGTTGTATTACCTATGCATACCTTTTATCATTGATTATGAACATAAATTATGTTGAGGTTTTATGAAGTATTTATTGATTATGCATGACTATCTATTTCAAACTTATTCCATGAATTGATTTTGTCTATTAAGACTATGCATGATTTGAACTGTAAAACTATGAATTATCATGAGCTTTTGTAATGGATTTCAAGGTAACTTCACTCTTGAATTGCATGATTTTGAACAAGTGTCATGAACCCACCAAGTGTGATTAAATGACATGACAAGAATTCTCAAGTTATTGGTAATCTATCTCATGATTTACAAGTCAAGTGACTTCATGATATTAAGGCTTTTAAGTATGTAGTAGAATCACGAAAAGTATCTATGGTTTAACAAGTATCAAAGTTAAGTCCTATTTCAAGATTTTACCTCTTGTGAGCCATTCATGTTAAAGTATGGGTTCATGTATGATTATGATCCATTCTCATGTTCAAGTTAGTCTCACTAATAGAGGTCAAGCATGTTTATTAGCTACACAAGTCATGTTCTTAAAAGATATTTATGTTATGATTAAAGTTTGATTATTTCAAGTATTCCATGGGCATTTCACTTAGCATCGATTTAAGGCTTAAGATGGGTGTTCAACTCAAGGGGTCCTTATATAAAGTCTTTAGTCTCTAAACTATGTTTAATATAGGATTATGATTATTACCCTTTCTATAATAGTGGATCCATCTAATTCATGTTATCATGTTTGGTTTGCCCTGGCAAGTAGATCACACTGCGCTGAAGGATGTCATGCTTGGTCACCCGAACCGAGGGGTGTCAAGCCTCGGAGCCCAAGTTGTAGCTGCTTTGTCTAAGTCAGTTGAGGTTACTTCCTACATATGTGTGATATATATTGTGCAATATGAACAATTTACACGCATGTTTTATTATGAGCATTGATCATGCATGTCATATTGAGATTATATATCCATTGTTTATGATCATGCATTTTGACTATATTGGCTTATGTTTTGTTGCATTGCATCCTGCATACTTAGTATATTCAAATGTACTAACGCATACTCTATGCTACATGATATTACCATGTAGGAACTGGATCTCCTTTTGATCATCCTGCACGTGGCTGGTTTGGTACTTTGGAGATATGCATTGGTGAGCCCTCAAGTCCAAGGACATTATCTACATTGTCTTGCTATTTTGAGACTTCATTATGTTGAACACTTTTTATGATGAGGGTTAGAGGTGTTGTTGGATGCTATGATGTATTTATTCTATGAGCTTGTCTCTTTTATGCTTTTGTGATTATCAAAGATTTCCCTAGCCCCGCTTCCCCTTTTTTATATCTCTTGGTGTTGTTTATTTTGCTTTTGCAACCAAGGATTTGTGATTGGTATGCTAAGAGGCTTGTTTGGGGTCCCTTCGGGTTCTCCATTCGTCATGTCGAGTCTAGGCCCTAGGCTTGGGTCGTGACAAACTTGGTATCAGAGCACTAAGTTTTTAATAGTCCTTGGAAATCCAACATACCACGTCGATTAGACTTTTATTATTGGTTGTGAAGCGTGCTACAACTATGAATGGGAGGCTCGAGGCGATTTAGGGAATATTTCACTTCTTCATGATCTATGTCGTGCAGTAGAGCTAAGTCCCCTAAGGATTATTACTAATCCCTAACCATTGCATTTCAAAATATATCTCAAGCTATTCAGAATGGTGGATAGGATGGTAGCCATCTCTCACTTGGGCGTCAATTTCCCAACGATGACATGTCAAATGTGGAGGTTAGTAACGCTCTACGTCTATTAGGCAAGGTTGTAACCTGCACAACTCAATTAACAAGTGGGTTCCCCTGAGACTTCAAGGGACAAGAGGAGGGAGTGGAAGGCTAAGAGGGCCCCGAGTTTACGGTGCCTCATTTTCTACTGTTCTACCGGTTCTAAAGTATGAGAAGAAAAGGATCCTTTTTGCCACTTGTCAAGGGTATAGCAAGATGCATCAATAAAGTTGTTTGGTGGGCACCGAAAGTTGTTTCAAGTGTGCAATGTTGGGCATAAGATGAGAGTTTGCCCGATAGACTAAAAGGAAGGGAGAAAAAGGGCACAATATGAAATTAGGCTTCCATATGCTAAGCCAGATGGCAATTGTGGAGCAACCCATCCTAGGTGTCCAAAATGTGAGAGAAATCATAATGGCACATGATGGAAGAACATGGGTGCATACTTTTGGTGTGGCAAGATGGGCCACAAAGTTATTGATTATCTATATGCTCAAAGGAAGGGCAAAGGAAGATACCATCTAGGAGATTATTTTGCCAGCTCGAGTGCATGTTTCAAGTGTGGCGCAAAGGATCACAAGTTGAGACATTGTCCATGGGCTACAAGAAATTTTGAGAATGGCCGTCGATGATATCAACCATACCCCTCTAGGGGTTACTAGATTGGCATGGTGCTTCACCGGGTATGATAAAGATTTATGATTATGATGTTTATGTTTTATTAGATCCGGATGCCACTCTTTCTTTCATTATTCCTTTTGTTGCAAACAAAAAAAATTCACGTGAATCCCGAATTATTGTGTGAACCATATGAAGTGTCTACCCCTGTTGGTGAATCCATTGTTGCTAAAAGAGTCTATAGAAATCATCCCATGTTCATATTGCATAAATTCTTGCCTTGTGATTTTGTTGAATTACATATGGTGGATTTTGATGTCATTCTGGGGATGGATTGGCTACATGCATATTACGCCTCCATTGATTGTAGAACCCATAAAATTAGATTCCAATTCTCTAATGAGCCCGTCCTTGAGTGGAAAAGTATGTGGTGGTCAAGGGTAGATTTATTTCTTGTCTTAAAGCCCAAAAGCTGATTTCTAAGGGTTGCCTTTATCATCTTGTGAGGATTAGGGATGTTAAGTCCAAAGTCCTTTCTATTGAGTCGGTTCCGGTGGTCAATGAGTTTCTTGATGTCTTTCTCAGTGAGCTTCCCAATCTTCCTCCCGTAAGGGAAATACACTTTGGTATAGACCTCCTTCCCGGTACTCAACCCATTTCCATTCCCCCTTACCTATGGCCCCTGCAGAATTGAAGGAGTTTGAAGGATTGATTGACGGATTTGTTAAAGAAGGGTTTCATAATGCCTAGTAAGTCTCCTTGGGGTACACTGGTGTTATTTGTGAATAAAAAGGATGATTCTCTAAGAATGTTTATTGATTATTGGCAACTTAATAGAGTTACCATAATGAACAAGTACCCTCTACCATGGATTGATGACCTTTTTGATCAACTACAAAGGGATAGTCACTTTTTTAGGTTTAATCTTTGATTCGGATACCACAAAGTGAAGGTGACGGAGTCTGATATTCCCAAGACAACCTTTCATACTAGGATGCACACTTTGCATATGTGGATATGTCCTTTCGATGGACTATGCACCGACTATATTTGTGGATATCATGAATAGAGTCTTTAAACCATACCTTGACATGTTTGTGGTAGTCTTTATTGATGATATATTGATTTATTGCCTGAGTGAGGAAGGGCATGTGAACCACTTGAAGGTAGTGTTGCAAATCCTGAGGGATGAGAGGTTGTTTGCTAAGTATAAAAAGTATGAATTTTAGATGAAAGAGGTTGCTTTTCCAGGGCATGAGGAGTCAGGTGATGGCATTAAGGTGGATCCTAAGAAGACGGATGTCACGACCCAAGCCTAGGGCCTAGACATGACACGACCAATGAGAACCTGAAGGGACCCCAAACAAGCATCTTAAAATATCATTTACACATCCTTGGTTGCGAAAACAATTAAACAACAACAAGTGAAAATAAATAAGGATAAAGGGACTAAGGGAAGCTTTTATAGCATAAATCATAAAGAGTCAAATTTCAAATCATGATTACATCACTTGTCCAACAACACCTCTAAATATAGACTTGAACGGGGTCCAAAACACTTCCCGGCTCACCCTCATAGTATAAAGAGTTCAACATTAAGGAATGACAAAGGAAAGAGTGGCATAGCTAATGCCCCCGAACTTTAAGGACTCATGAATAGCTTATCTTCAAAGATGTTGCACTAGCCAAGGAGAGGATGATCGTGAGGAGCTCCGATTCCTACATGGTAATATCATGTAGACATATATTATGCATTAGTACATTTTAATGTACTAAGTATGTAGGATGGAATCCAACAAGAGATAGACAACATAATCAAAATGCATAGACATAAGCAACAGATAGTATAATAACAATATGGCATGCGTGATCAATATTTGAAGTAAAACATGCATATATAGAACATATTACATGTTCAAGAAGAGACCATCATCATAGACCAAACAAACTAGTACTTGGAATCCAAGGCATGTCACCCCCTTGGAAGGTGATTGAGGTACATACCCCTTAATTGGTAAATGGCATGTCACCCCCATCATAGTGGTCAAGGTATATAGCCCTCAACATGGTAGATGGGCATGTCACCCCTTATCAAAGTGGCCAAGGTATATACCCCTCAGCATGGCAGATGGGCATAGTACCCCCCCCCCATCAAAGTGGCCAACATATATACCCTTCAACATGGTAGATGAGCATAGCACCCCCATCAAAGTGGTTGAGGCATATCACCCCCTCGACATGTTATGGTCAACTTGCAACACTATAGATATGTTTCATGAATTCAATACATGCATACATTCCTTTCATAATCAGAATGTCGTTTGACCCATAGACCATGCAATAGATCATTAATAACTCATGAACCCTTAACCAGGCATTTTATCAAATACTTGGTAAGTCTGTAATGCTAGTTCAAAATCAAACAATTGAAGAATGAAATCATGTAAGAAAACTTAATGTAAATCAACCCACCAACACTTGGTAACACCCTCATGCAAGATAATTGAAAGCCCTCATCAAATCTCATCATAGAACATAGGTTCATAGCTCAAAATATGCTTAAACAGTTTACATTTCATGAAAACCCAACATAGTTTATAATCAATTCATAGTAAGAAGTATCCATAGATAAATCAACTTGAAAACATGTAATTACATAAAAAGGAAGGTTGGTTATCATGTGTCCAAGGACCCAATGGTTGAAACCCACATACCTTAACTTTGGATATTTCCTTGATGAAGATTTGAATGAGAACTTGAAACTTGAATGAATTTCTTGAATGCAGTGATGAGTTTGCAACATTTGAATTTGGGTGAAATATTTGGTGTGTTAGAGAGGGTTTCGGGGAATGTCTTGAATGATATATGGTTGAAAATGACTAAGTATAGGAATTTTTATGCATAGAAAGGCATAGGCCGAAGACCCTAAGGCCTTGGACCAAACTAGAAACACTGGAAACAAAAATGTACAGGTCCATCCCCTGGCCGCATCAGGCTAGGGGCGCGGATCGATTCTGTTTTTTGTCAACATTGAAAAATCAATTTTTATATGGTTACTCTAAAATTGTAGTTGTACCCATTTTCGAATAAATTTTCCCCTATCAACAATATGAAGTCAGATTTTTGATATCACGTACGAATTTTGCGATATGTAAAAATTATGAATTTTGGCATTTGCGATGCATATTTTTGGGCACTTTTTAGGGCGTTTCAGTATCTCTTCCTTGGAAACATTTGTCTCCGAATGTCAGAAAAATGTAAATGAGAGAAGTAATCAAGATAATTTTATCCAAACACATAAATCCAATAAAAGCAACAAAACACCATTTCAAAAATCTCAACATAAGTGTCAAAATCACCATGAACTTGTCGACATAAACATGAATGCATGCAAATGAAATAAAGGCTGAAACTTAAGACTTGAAATCACATACGGGACTTAAATTAGTACCTCAGGCTTGAGTAGAATGGAGCATATAGGGATATCACTTTTGTATTTCCGTCTCGGCTTCCCATGTAACACTCTCAAATTGTTGGTTTCTCCAAAGGACCTTGACGGAGCAACATTCTTGTTCCTTAATCGCTTCACTTGTCTATCCAAAATATCTACCAGAACATCTTCATAAGTCAAAATTGTATTCAACAACACCCACAATATCAAGAGGCACAATAGCACTTTGGTTACCCACACACTTCCTCAACATAGGCGCGTGGAAGATCGGATGAACCATATTCAAGTCATTGGGCAACTTCAACTCATAGTCCACCTTACTAATCCTCCTCAACACTCTATAAGGACCCATAAATCAAGGAGTCAATTTACCTTTTTTACCAAAAGGAACTACACCCTTCATGGGTAAAACTTTCAAGTAGACCCAATCACTAACCTTAAATTCAAGATCCCTTCTCCTCACATCGGCATAGGACTTTTGTCGACTTTGGGCCATTTTCAACCTTTCCGTTATCATCCTCACCTTCTCCATGGCCTCCATTACCAGATCTAGACCCAAGAAAGCCATCTCCCCCACCTCGAACAATCCAATCGGGGATCTATAATGTCTATCATATAGAGCCTCGAAAGGAGCCATAACAATGCTTGAATGATAACTATTATTTTAAGCAAACTCAAAAAGTGAAAGATGATCATCCCAACTACCCTTAAACTCCAAAACACAAGCTCTAAGCATATCCTCAAGAGTTTGGATAGTTCTTTCAGCTTGGCTATCCGTTTGAGTGTGAAAGGTCGTACTAAGCTTTACCTTGGTACTAAGACCTCTTTGGAAGTACCCCCGAAAGTGAGAAGTGAATTGAGTACAATGATAAAATACGATATACAAAGGGAGCCCATGCAATATAACCAACTCATGAATGTACAACAAGCATAATCTTCGGCACCATTAGTAGTTTTTACCGGTAGGAAATGAGCTGACTTTGTCATTCTATCAACCACAACCGAAAAAGAATCAAAATTCTTTCTAGTCTTAGGCAATCTAACCACAAAATCCATGTTGATTTCCTCCCACTTCCAAGTAGGAACCTTTATATCTTGGGCTAGGCCACCCGACCTTTGATGCTCGGGTTTCACTTGTTGGTAATTATGATAGCCGGATACAAACTTAACAATGTCTCTCTTCATACCAGCCCACCAAAACACTTTCCTCAAATCTATAAACATCTTTGTAGAATCAGGGTGGATAGAATAGTAAGAGATATGAGCCTCATCTAAAATATTCTCTCTCAAGTCATCAACGTTGGGCACACATAACCTACCTTGGTACCTAAGGGAACCATCTTCGCCTTGGGAGAAAATATCCACTTTTCCATCTCTTACCAAGGCCTTCAACTATAAAATGGCAGGGTCAAGATCTTACTTTGCCTTCACCTCCTCAATCAATGAAGGTTAGAACCATCAACAACCACTACCCCACCATTGTCGACCTCCTCCAACCTAACTCCCAGTCTAGCCAATCGATGGACCTCTCTAGCCACCTCTTTACCACCATCATCCACCCATAGACACCCTACTCAAAGATTGGACATAACATTAGCCTCATCCAGGTAGTAATGCACACTCATATCATAGTCTTTAAGAAGATCTAACCACCTTCTTTGTCTCAAGTTGAGATCTTTTTGGTGGAAAGATATAAGAGACTCTTATGATCATTGAACACATCAACATGAACCCCATAAAGGTAATGACACCAAATCTTCAATGCAAGTACCACAGCGGCCAATTCAAGGTCGTGGGTAGGATAATTCTTTTTATGCACCTTAAGTTGTCTAGAGGCATGAGATATCACTTTACCATTTTGCATCATAACACAACCCACACCAATTCTTGAGGCATCATAATACACAACAAACCCTTCCAACCCTTTCGATAGAGAAAAGATAGGAGTGGAGACAAGCTGAAACGACCCAAAAAAATGCCCAAAAATCTACCTCAAAACTGCCTAGTATTGTAATTTTCATATATCTCAAAATCTGTGCGTGATATCAAAAATCCTACTTAATATTCTTGTTGGGGGGGGGGGGGAATTGAGTGGGGAATGGATCTAACTCCAATTTTAGAGCAACCATAGTAAAACTCAAATAAAGTGAGCGATTTCCAGTGAGCTAGCATGCCCCAGGCACAACGCACCAGGGGCGCAAAGAGGCTATTTTTTGGCCCATCTTTGTTGTCCTGTCCAAGGCCATTAGATCTTGGACATAAGCCTTCTCATAAGTGAAAATACCTATACTTAGTTATATTTTACCTTTATATCATTCAAGACATTCCCCAATACTCTCTCAAACCCTTTGACTAATGTTTCTCTCAAAATTCAAGTGTCCAAATTTCTTTCGGATCTTATGGAATTCATCAAAGCTTCAAGTCTCCATTCAAATCCTCTCCAAGGAATTCTGCGAAGTCAAGGTATGCGGGTTTTAACCATTGTGTTCTTTCACACATGGTGCCCAAGGTTCTTTTTTACCTAAATTGCATGACTTTAAGTTGCTTTTTTATGGGTATCTGTTATTGTGAAATATGATCATGAACTGTGTAAGAGCTTTGTCAAATATTATTGATTATGCATGAATATCTATTTTGAGCTTATACTATGAGCTAATCTTTGTCTATTGAGACTATACATGATTCAAGTTATGAAATCTATGAACTATTGTGAAGATTTGATATGATTTACGAGTTACCCATGATGGAGTTTTACCGTGATGTTGGTGGGCTGATTTAGATGATTTTAAGATGCATTGGCTTCACTATTTTATGAACTGTACTCTTCCATGTTTTGAGCTATGAATCTATGAACCATTGTGGGATTTGATGAAGGATTTTGATGTATATTGCTTCAGGATGTTACCAAGTAATAATAGGTGGTTTTACACTGAATCCTCTTACATGATTTCACTCTTTTGCATGATTTTTACATTAGCACTACACACCCTCCAACTGTTTGATAAAATGCCCGGTTGTGATTTCTTGAGTTGTTGAGGATCCAATACATGTCATATGAGTTGAATGACTTTATGATGATGAAAGGAATGCTTATATGAGTTATGTCCATGAGAAGCATCTATATTAGACTAAGAGGGTCATTCCTTTGTGAGGGGGGCGCTACACCTTGATCACTATGATGGAGGAAAGGGAGTTCATTAACCCAAATTGAGGGGGTTGATACCTCATTAACCAAATTAAGGGGGTTGATAACCCATTAACCAAATTTAGTGGGTTGGTACCTCATTAACCAAATTGAGGGGGTTGATACCTCATAACCAAATTGAGGGGATTGATACCTCAATAATTAAATTGAAGGGTTTATGCCTCGATCACCTTGGATGTGGGTGATATATTTAATAAAAAAGTTGAGAGGTCGATACCTCAATCACCTAGGATGGGAGGTGGTAAACTCACTAGCTAAATGATGGTCTCTTCCTATATACGAAATATGTTGTATGTAAGTATGATTTTATTTCAAGTATCATTCAAACATGCCATATTGTTATTATGTTATCCATTGCCTATATTTATGCATTTTGATTATTTTTCGTATCACTTGTTGTATTCTATCAGACATACTTAGTACCTTCAAACATACTAATGCATACTCTATGCCTACATGATGTTACCATGTAGGAATCAGAGCTCCATTTGGTCATCCTCCTCCATATGGCTACTGATATCTATTCAAGCTAGTTGGTTGGTCCTCCATTTTGAGAACGATGTCTATGATCTTATGCTATGTAATGAGTCTCTTTTGTTTAATGCATGTATTAACTATAAGGATAAGCCTGGTTGCTTGTTTTTTCCTTCATGAAGTTCTATGTCAAGAGGTGTTGTTGGAAAAGTTATGTATTATGCTTGAGTTTTGACTCATCTATGTTATTCAAGTGTTTAACTCTTTCCATTAGTCCCAGTTTCCCTTTTTAATGTTTCTAATGTTATTCTATTTTTTTTCAGCGACCAAGGATGTGTGTATGATATGCTAAGAGGCTTGTTTGGGGTCCCTTCGGATTCCCCGTTTGCCATGTCCCATCTAGGCCCTTGACATCCAACACACCACATCGATTATAGTCTTATTCATGGTTGTGTTGTGCACCACAACTATGAGTAAGAGGATATGAGACATTTTAGGAAACTTTTCCCTTCTTCATGGTCAATGTCGTGCTACAGAGTTGAGGTAAGGTTATTCCCCCCACTAATTGTTCTTCTATATGCTAGATCATGCCTAACACAAGAGAAAGAAGAGCTCGCTCTCCCAAAGAACAACCGGCTCATGAAGAATTCAGGGATACACTTACTATGTTAGCTCATGTTGTGGTTAATCAAATCAACCAAGGGGCCCAAGCTCCTCATGTTCCTAGCCTGACTTTTCGAGTAAGATACTTAATGAGGATGAACCCACCATAATTCTTTGGGCTTGGGTAGATGAGGACCCTCAAGAGTTCATTGATGAGGTCTACAAGGTATTCTCAATCATGGATGTTAGATCGAAAGAGAAAGCGGAGTTGGAAGCATACCAACTTAAGGGGGTAGCACAAATATGGTTTAATCAATGAAAGGAGGAGAAAGGACTCAATAATGTGGTGCTTCGGGAGGAGTTCAGGACAGTTTTTCTTAATGGCTCTTCCCTCTTAATCTTAGGGAGGCAAAGATGGTTGAGTTTATGAATTTGAAGCAAGGGTCTATGAGTGTGAGGGAGTATGCCCTCTTGTTCAACCAACATTCACAATATGATCCACAATTGGTTACCGACCCAAGGTCTAGAATGAACAAGTTTGTGATGGGTATATCTGATTTTGTGAGCGAGGAATGTTGATCCGCGTTGATTAAAGACATGTACTTATCCTGGTTGATGAACTATGCCGAACAATTAGAGCATGAAAAGATGAGAAAGAGAAGGGGTAAAGAGGCCAAAAGGGCCCATTTTGAAGGAAAGTTCCAAAGTCCCAAAGATAGAGGTGATGTTGTGTATCTAACATGTGGTAAGGTTTATAGAGGCCCATGTTTGAAAGACACCAATGCATGTTTCCGTTGTGGTAAAGAGGGGCATAAGAGGAACGATTGTCCTCGTAAGCAAGGAAGGGTGAAGATGTTCATTGTCAAGATAGTGCACCAAGGCAGAATCAGTTCTATGCTTTTCAATAGAGGCAAGGGGTTGATGAGGTGATCAATGATGCTTTTGGTAAGTAAGAGGTTTTCATTGATTTTATTGTTCATTCTTTGATGGTTCCAGGGGTCCCTAATCCTTCCATTATCCCATTTGTTGCTAGTAAGATTCATTCATTCCCCGGGTGTTAGGTGAACCTTATGAAGTGTACACTCTGTAGGTGAATCTATTGTTGTTGGAAAAGTCTATAGGGGTTGTCTCATGACCTTATTGCTTTAGGTCTCGCCTTGTGATTATGGTTGAATTAGATGTGGTGGATTTTTATGTCATACTTGGGATGGATTAGTTGTATGCATATTATCTCCCTTTGGATTATAAGGCCCGAAGAGTTAGATTCTAACTCCGTAATGAACCCATCCTTGAGTGAGAGATTGTAAAGTGGTAGTGAAGGGCAATGTCCATTTCTTGACTTAAGATCCAATTGATCTCTAAAGGTTACATTTATCATCTTATAAAAGTTAGGAGTGTTGAATCTAAGTCATTTCTATTGAGTTGTTCTGGTGATAGATGGGTTCTTGATGTTCTTTCTAATATTGTGAATTTGGGGGCAGTGTCTTTGGATTTGGCTAATGCACCGGCTATGTCTATAGGTCTCATGAATTGTTATGTTGTGGTGGTCCTTAGTGCTTGTATGTTGATTCATTCTCGGAGGTGAGGGAGAGCTTGGGAATCATTTGAGGGTGATGTTGTGAATTTTGATGCATATTGGGTTGCTTGTGAGTTATGGGAGGTGGGAATCTTCGGGAGTAGTGTTGCAAATCTTGGGGGGATGGGAGGTTGTGAGCTAAATATGGTAAGTGTGAATTATGAGTAGTGAGAAGGTGGTTAGAACTCCTTAAGGATTATGATATGAATGCACATTATCACCCGGGTAAGGCTAATGTTGTGGTTGATGCTCTATGTAGGGTGTTTAGAGGTAGCCTAGTATCATAGATGATGATGGCAAAGAGGTGACTAGAGAGGTCCGTCGGTTGGCTAGATTGGGAGTTAGGTTGGAGGAAGTTGAGAATGGTTGTGTAGTATTCTTGATGGTTCTAAATCTTCTTTTGTTGAGGAGATCTTATTTAAGCAAGGACTTGATTCCTCCTTGTTAGAGTTGGAAGTTTTGGGGAAAAGATGGTGGAGTGGAGGTTGTCTCCCAAGGGAGAGATGGTGGTTTATGGTAACAAGTGGACTATGTGTGTTTAAGGTTGACAATTGGGTTAATGTTTGTAGGTCCTTATAGGATTTGGAGGGGAAATTGGTAAGGTTGCATAAGTATTGGAATTACCTAGGGATATGGATATGATTTGTCTAGTTCTTCATGCTTGTAAATTGAGGGGATGTACTGGTGACTCTAATGCTATAGGACTCTTGGAGGTTGTGGGTATTGTGGAGGATAAGATGACTTAGGAGAAGGTCCCGATAGAGGTAATGGATGGAAGGGTGAAGAAATTGATTAATAAGAATATGGTGTTCGTCAAGGCCCTTTGGAAGAATCATCAAGACGAAAGTGTCTCTCGAGAAGCCGGAACGGGCATTGAAAAGAAATATCCGTACCTCCTTCATTCTAATCAAGCATATGATAATACGTCAAGGCCTTTTCTTTATGGTTCCAAATCTTATGTTTCAGCCCCTATATCACTTGCATGCATTCATATATATATTGACAAGTTCATGATGATTTTGACACTTATGTTGAGATTTTAAAAATGGTGTATTAAAGGTGTTGTTGCATTCTTGTTCATGTTGATTTCTTCATGATTACTGTTCTTATCTATATTTCTTTGACATTCAAGGACGAATGTTCTCAAGGGATAGATATTGAAGTGATACCAAAAAGTGCCCGGAAATGACCTCGAAAGTACCTGGAATCGTAATTTACATGTATCTCAAAATTCGTGTGTGATATTAAAAATTTGTCTTGACTAATATTTCTCTCAAAATTCAAGTGTCCAAATCTCTTCCGGATCTTAAGGAACTCATCCATGCTTCAGGTCTCTATTCAAATCCTCTCCAAGGAATTCTCTAGAGTCGAGGTATTTGGTTTCAACCATTAGGTTCTTTCACCCATGGTATCCAAGCTTCCTTTTTACCTAAATTGTATTATCTCAAGTTGATTTCTTATGAATATCTATTATTATAGAATATGAGCATGAAATATGTTGGATTTTGTCAAATATTGTTGATTATGCATGAATATCTATTTTGAGCTTATACTATAAGTTAATCTTTCTCTATTGAGACTATACATGATTCAAGATATGAAAAATCTATGAACTATTGTGATTTTTTGATATGATTTACAAGTTACTCATGATGGGGTTTTACCATGATGTTGCTGGGCTAATTTAGATGATTTTAAGATGCGCTGACTTCACTATTTCATGATCGATACTCTATAATGTTTTGAGCTACGAATCTATGAACCATTGTGGGGTTTGATGTATATTGCTTGAGGGTGTTAACAAGTATTTATGGGTGGTTTTACATTGTATCTTCTTGCATGACTTCACTCTTGAATTGCATGGTTTTACACTAGCACTACACACCTACCAAGTGTTTGATAAAATGCCTGGTTATGATTTCTTGAGTTGTTGAAGGTCCAATGCATGCCTTATGACTTAAATGACTTTATGATGATTAAAGGAATGTTTATATGAGTTATGTTCATGCGAAGTATCTATATTATACTAATATGGCAATGCCTTGGTGAGGGGGGTGCTACTCCTTGACTACTACGATGGAGGGGAGGATGTTCATTAACCAAATTGAGGGTGTTGATACCTCATTAACCAAATTGAGGGGGTTGATACCTCATTAACCAAATTGAGGGGGTTGATACCTCATTAACTAAATAGATAGGGTTGATGCCTCATTAACCAAATTGAGGGGTTGATGCTTCAATCACCTTAGATGTGGGTGTTATATTTAATAACCAAATTGAGAGTTCGATACCTCAATCACCTAGGCTGGGAGGTGGTAACCCCATTAGATAAATGACGGTCTCTTCCTACATACGTAATATGTTCTACATAAGCATGATTTTATTTAAGTATAATTCACACATGCCATATTTTTATTATGCTATCCAATGCCTATTTTATGCATTTCCATTATGTTGCCTATCTCTTGTTGCATTGCATCCTACAAACTTAGTACATTCAAAAGTACTAACGCATACTCTATGCCTACATGATGTTATCATGTAGGAACAAGAGCTCTATTTGGTCATCATCCTTCTCCGCATGGCTAGTGATATCTATTCAAGCTAGTTGGTGACTCCTCCATTCCGAGGACAATGTCTATGATCTTAAGCTACGTAATGATACTCTTTTGTTTTAATGCATGTATTCACTATGAGGCTGATCCTAATTTCTTCTCTTAGGCCCTACTAAGTTCAATGTCTAGAGGTGATGTTGGAAAAGTTGCGCATTGTGCTTGAGCTTTGACTCATCTATGTTATTCAATGTTTTAACTCTTTCCCTTAGTCCCAATTTCCCTTGTTCATATTTCTTATGTTATTCTATTTTTCTTCCGCGACCAAGGATGTGTGTATGATATGCTAAGAGGCTTGTTTGGGGTCCCTTCGGGTTCCCCATTCGTTGTGTCAGGTCTAGGCCCTAGTTTGGGTCGTGACACAAGCTGATCCTTTAAAGATTGGAAAATCTTTTCACACTCATCGGTTCACACAAATTTTGCCTTCTTTTGGGTCAACATAATCATGGGAGAAGCAATAGAAGAGAAACAACTAACAAACCTCAGGCAGTAACCCTCCAAACCCAACAAACTTCGAATGTCCGATAGAGTCAAAGGTCTAGGTTAATTTCTAATCACCTCTGTCTTTTTAGCATCCACCTTAATACCATCACCCGATACCATATGATCTAGAAAGACAACCTCTTTCAACCAAAACTAACATTTTCATATTTGACATACAACTTCTCCTCCCTCAATATTTACAACAACACCCTCAAGTGATCCACATGCTCCTCCTCACTATGGGAATAGATAAAGATATCATCAATAAATACCACCATAAAAAAATCAAGGTAGGGTTTAAAGGCCCTATTCATAAGATCCATGAAGATAGCCGATGTACTAGTCAAGCCGAAGGACATTACAACAAACTCATAGTGCCCATACCTAGCCCGAAAGGCCATCTTGGGAATGTCACGCTCCCTCACCTTCAGTTGGTGATACTCGGACCTAAGATCAATCTTAGAAAAGTGACTAGCCCCTTGAAGTTGGTCAAAGAGATCATCAATCCTTGATAGGGGATACTTATTCCTTATGGTAACCTTATTAAGTTGCCGGTAATCAACACACATCCCAAGAGAACCATCCTTCTTCTTCACAAACAACACCGGTGCACCCCAAGGTGATTGGCTAAGCCTAATAAAACCCTTCTCCTATACCGAAATCTATTTTTCCTTTAGGAGGAACACTAGGAAGCTCAATAGGAAAGACATCTAGGAACTCATTAACCACCGGGACCGACTCTTTAGGAAGGACTTTGGACTCAACATCCCTAACCCTCACAAGATGATAGAGACACCCCTTAGAAATCAACTTTTGATCTTTAATTCAAGAAATGAATCTACCCTTTAACACTACATCATGACTCACCCACACAAGGACAGGTTCATTACGGACTTGGAATTTGACTTTACGGGTTCTGCAATAAATAGAGGCATAATACATATGCAACAAATCCATTCCAAGGATCACATCAAAATCCACCATATCCAACTCAACAAATCACAAGGCAATATTTCATATAAAATAAATATAGGACAATTTCTATAGACCTTTCTAGCAACAATGGATACACCAACAGGAGTAGACACCTCATATGACTCGCACAACAATTCGAGTTTAACATCAATCTTGTTTGCAACAGAAGGAGTAACAAAAGAAAGAGTGACACCAAAGTCTATCAATGCATACACATCAAAATCAAAGACTTTTAACATACCGGTACTGACATAGGGCACCTCATCTACCCCTTGCCTCCCTTGAAGAGCATAGAATCAATTGTGTCTTAGGACACCACCTTGTTGACCTCCCCTTCCTCTAGAACCTGAATTTGCACCTTGGCCTTGTGGACGGCTATCTCTACCATTGTGTTGATTACGAGGACAACGTATCACCTTATGATGCAATTCACCACACCCATAACAAGCATTAGTATCCTTCAAACATTGTCCATTATGGCTCTACCATATTTTGGGCATATAACATTAGGCACCACACCACCACCACCTTGGACCCTTGGGTTGTCATTAGCAAACCTTCTGTTAGGAGCATTGGAAGAACTTTGGCCTTGATGAACCTTGCCACCGTTGGGGCTTTGGAACCTACCTTCTGAACGGGCCCTCTTGGTCTCACCCATTCTCCTCTTTCTCAACTTTTCCCCCTCTAATTTTTTCCATAAGTCATGATGCAGGACAAGTCCATATGACCTATCAACATGGCGATACAATATTCTTCATTTACCAAGTCGGACACACCCATCACAAACCTGTTCATCCTAGATGTTGGCTCGGCCACCAATTGAAGAACATATTTAGAGAGTTGGTTGAACTTAAGGGCATACTCCCTCATACTCATAGACACTTGCTTTAGATTCACGAATTCCATCATTTTGGTCTCCATTAGCTCAAAAGGGAAGAATCGGTTGAGAAATGCCTCCCTAAACTCCTCCAAAAGGATCATATTATTGTTCCCCTTCTCCTCCTTCCATTGAGTAAACCATATTTGGGCCACCCCTTTGAGTTGGTAGGCCACCAACTCCGCTTTCTCCTCTGATCTAACACCAATAATAGATAACACTTTGTACACCTCATCAATAAATTCTTGAGGATCCTCATCCACTTTGGAGCCATGGAACTCCGGTGAGTTCATCCTTGTGAAATCCCTCACCCTAGAAGCCGGAGTAGGAGCATGAGGGACTTGGGCCCATTGGTTGATTTGATTAGTCATGGTTTGAGCTAACATGGCAATAGTATCCCCGAGCTCTTCATGAGCTAGTTATTCTTCGGGTGTACGAGCTCTTCTTCCTCTCAGGATAGGGATGATCTAAAATAGCAAAGAACATTTATTAGGGAAAAGCCTTACTGTAACATTTATTGCACAACACAGATCAAGAAGAAGGTAAACATTTCCTAAAATGCCTCACAGCCTCTTCCTCATAGTCGTGGTGCACTTCACAGCCATGAATAAGACTCTAATCGACCTAGTGTGTTGGATGCTGAAAACCATTAACAACCTAGTTCTCTGATACCAAGTTTTTCACGACCCAAGCCTAGGGCCTAGATGTGACACAACGAATGGGAATCCAAAGGGACCCCAAACAAGCCTTTTATCATATCGTTTACACATCCTTGGTCACAGAAACAATTAAACAACAACAACAGAGAATAAATAAGGATAAAGGGACTAAAGGGAGTCTTTTATAGCGTAAACCATAAGAGTCAAATCTCAAAGCATAATTACATCAATTGTCCAACGACACCTCTAAATATAGACTTGAGCGAGGGCCAAGACACTTTTCGGGCTCACCTTCATAGTATAAAGAGTTCAACATTAAGAAATGACAAAAGCAAGAGTTGTATAGCTAATTTCCCCGAACATTGAGAACTTACCAATAGCTTATCTTCAAAGATGTCACAGTAGCCATGGGGAGGATGATCATGAGGAGCTTTGGTTCCTACATGGTAACATCATTTAGGCATAGAGTATGCATTAGTACGTTTGAATGCAGTATGTATGTAGGATGAAATGCAATAAAAGATAGACAACATAATCAAAATGCATAGACATAGGAAATTGATAGTATAATAACAATATGGTATGCATGATTAATATTTGAAGTAAAACATACTTCTATAGAACATAACATGTATAGGAAGAGGCTATCATCATAGACCAAGCAAACTAGTACTTAGGATCTAAGGCATATCACCCCCTTGGAAGGTTGTTGATGTATATACCCCTCAATTGGTTAATAGGCATGTCACCCCCCATCATAGTGGTCAAGGTATATATCCCTCAACATGGTAGATGGCCATGTCACCCCCATCAAAGTGGCCAAGGTATATACCCCTCAACATGGTAGATGGGCATAGCACCCCCATCGAAGTGGTCAAGGTATATAACCCTCAACATGGTAGATCGGCATAACACCCCCCATCAAAGTGGTTGAGGCATATCACCCCCTCAACATGGTGTGGTCAACTTGCAATACTATATATACTTTGTATGAATTCAATACATACATACATTCCTTTCATTTTCATAAAGTATTTGACCCATAGACTATGCAATAGATCATCAATAACTCAAGAACCCATAAACAAACATTTTATCAAACACTTGGTGGATGTATAATGCTTTTTCAAAATCATGCAATTCAAGAGAGAAATCGTGTAAGAAAGCTTAATGTAGATCAAGCCACCAACAGTTGGTAACCCCCTCATGCAAGATACATTGAAACACCTCATCAAATCTCATCATAGAACATAGGTTCATAACTCAAAACATGCTTAAACAGTCAACATTTCATGAAAACTCAACATAGTTTATAATCAATTCATAGTAAGAAGTACCATAGATAAATCAACTTGAAAACATGCAATTTATATAAAGAGGAAGGTTGGGCACCATGGGTGAAAGGACCCAGTGGTTGAAACCCACAAACATCAACTTTGGAGTTTTCTTTGATGATGATTTGAATGAGAACTTGAAGGTTAAATGAATTTTTGGAATCCAAAAATGAGTATGCAACACTTGAATTTGGATGAAATATTTGGCTAAGTGTTAGAAAGGCTTTTGGGTAATGTCTTGAATGATATGGGGTTTACAAATGACTAAGCATAGAAGTTTTTATGCATATAAAGGCTTAGGCCCAAAACCCAAGTCCTTGGACCGAACTAGAAAAACTGACGAAAAATATACAAGTCCGCCCCATGGCCGCGTCGCGCCAGGGGCACGAATCGGTTCAATTTTTTATCAACATTGAAAAATTAAATTTTGATATGGTTACTCTAAAATTGGGATTATACCCATATATCACTCAATTGTTTTCGTTGATCATGTGTATGAAGACTGATTTTTGATATCACGCACAAATTTTGAGATTTACAAAAATTACAAATTTTGGCATTTTTGAGGTACATTTTCAGGTACTTTTTAGGGAATTTCAATGGAGATGTAAGAAATTGGCCTAGAATCTTGACTCTATCAGACATTATGAATTTCTTGGGCTCAGGGGGGTACTATCAGAGGTTTGTGAATGACTTTTCTTCTATTGCTTCTCCCATGACAAAGTTGACCCAAAAGAAGGCAAAATTCGTGTGGACCGATGAATGTGAAAAGATATTCTAAACTTTGAAAGATAAGCTTGTCTCTGCTCTCATTTTGGCTCTACCGAAAGGGTTGGAAGGGTTTGTGGTATATTGTGATGCCTCAAGAATTGGTTTGGGGTGTGTATTGATACAAACTGGCAAGGTAATAGCATATGCCTCTAGACAACTTAAGGTGCATGAGAAGAATTATCCCACCCATGATCTTGAATTTGCATCCGTGGTGCTTTCATTAAAAATTTGGGGTCATTACTTATATGGAGTTCATGTTGATGTGTATACCGACCACAAGAGTCTCCAATATGTGCTTACCCAAAAGATATTAACTTGAGACCATAAAGGTGGTTAGAGCTCCTCAAATACTATGATATGAGTGTATATTATTATCACGACAAAGCTAATATTATGGACGATGCTCTAAGTAGCATGTCAATGGGTAGCCTAGCTCATATTGGTGATGGTGGAAAACATGTGGCTGGAGAAGTTCACTGGTTGGCTAGATTAGGGGTTAGGTCGGATGAAGTTGAAAATGATGTAGTGGTTTTTGATAGTTTTAAATCTTCTTTGAGGAAGTAAAGTAAAAATAAGATCTTGACCTCGCTTTGATAAAGTTGAAGTCCCGGATGAAGTATGGTAAAGTGGAGTTTTTCTTCCAAAAGGGAGATAGTGCACTTAGGTACCAAGGTAGGTTATGTGTGTCTGATGTTGATGACTTGAAAGAGTTGATTTTGAAGGAGGCCCATAATGCATCCTATTCTATTCATCCCTTTTCTACAAAGATGTATAGAGACTCTAGGGAGGTATCTTGGTGAGGGTAATGAGATGGCTTTGATTAGGTTGAATTTGGTTATGGGAACTTTGGAGAGTTGGAAAGGTTGCATATGAATCGGAGTAGCCTATGGAAATGAATATGGCTCCTCCGGTCTTCCATGTATCTATGTTTAGGAGATATGTTGGGTGACCCAAGTGCTATAGTGCTCTTAGAAGTTATGGATGCTGCGGAGCATAGTTTAACGAATGAGGAGGTACCGGCGGAAATGTTGGATAGACAAGTGAAAATGTGGAAGAACAAAGATGTTGCATCCATCAAGGCCCTTTGGAGGAATCAACAAATTAAAGTGTCACTAGAGAAACTGAAGTGAGCATGAAGAAGCAATATCCGTGCTTCTTACACTCTATTCAAGCCTAAGATAAAAAGTTAAGTCCTACCCATGATTTCAAGTCCTAAGCTTCAGCCCTCGTGTCATTTTTTCTTGCATTCAGATTCATGGTAACTAGTTTATGGTGATTTTTGACACTCATGTTGAAACTTTTTGAAAAAGATGTTTAAGTACATTTGTTGCATTCACGTCGTGTTGAAATCTTCATAAATACTTCTCTTACACACATTTCTTTGACATTTGTGGATGAATGTTCCCAAAGGGGAGATATTGAAACACCCCTCATGTGCTTCTAGATGCCTCATAATCGTAATTTCCATATATCTCAAAATCTGTGCGTAATTTTAAAAATTCGACTTCATATTCTTGTTTAGGGGGCAAAATTTAGTGAAAAATGGGTATAACGTAGATTTTAGAGGACCCATGATGAAAAATGAATTTCACAAATTTCTTATTTCCAGTGGGTGTCCGCCCCCTGGCCGCGACGTGCCAGGGGTGTGGAGCAATGTATTTGGTTACGCGTGATAGGTATGTGTCGCGCTAGGGGCGCGGACAAGTATATCATTTTCCTTGATTTTTCTGTTTCAACCAAGGGAATCGGGTTCATAGCCCCGTGCCCACTTAAACGTGAAATTAACCATACTTAGCCATTTTTCAACTCCATAACTCACAAAACCCTCTCTCAAGCCCCTCTTAGACCCTATCAATTCTCTTATTGAAATCTAAGGAATTCAAGCACAACTTTGGGAATCAAGGATTCATTTCATGCTCTAAAACCATTTCAAGTTCATTGCAAGGAAATCAAGGTTTAAGTATACGAGTTTCATCCATTGGATCCTTTCACCCATGGAGCCCAACCTTCCCTCTTCATGAAAATTGCATGTTTTCAAGTTGCATTACCTATGAGTATATCTTATAATGGATTATGAACATAAATTATGTTGGGGTTTTATGAATTATTGATTGATTATGTGTGACTATCTATTTCAAGCTTATTCCATGAATTTATTTTGTCTATTGATACTATGTATGCTTTGAGCTATCAAACTATGAATTATCATGAGCTTTCGTAATGGATTTGAACGTATCCTACATGAGGGTTTTACTACATGTTGGTGGATTGATTTGCATTAAGTTTACTCTTCATACTTCACTCTTCAATTGCATGGTTCTGAACAAGTATCATAAGCCCATCAAGTGTTTGTTAAAATGACATGATAAGAATTCTCAAGTTATTGATGATCTATTTCATGATTTGCAAGTAAAGTGACTTTATGATGATTAAGGTCTTTCAAATATGTGTTGAATTCGTTAAAAGTATCCATGATTTTACAAGTATCAAGTTAAGCCCCATCTCAAGATTTTACCTCTTGTGAGCCATTCATGTGTAAGCAAGGGTTCATGTATGATTATAATTTGCTCTCATGTTCAAGTTAGGCTCACTACTAGAGGTCAAACATATTTATGAGCTACTCAACTCATGTTCTTACAAGCTATTCATGTTATAATTAAAGTATAATTATTTCAAGTATTCCATGGGATTTGACTTAGCACCGATTGAGGCTTAAGATGGGGGCTCGACTCAGGGGGTCCTTATATAAAGTCTTTAGTCTCTACCCCCGTAGGATTATGGTTATTACCATTGCTATACTAGCAGATCCAACTAGTTCATGTTCTCTTGTTTGGTTTGCCTTGGCAAGTAGACAACACTTTGTTGGGGGGTGTCATGCCCGCTCACCTAAATCGAGGGGATGTCCTCGGTATCCAAGTTTTGGTTGCTTGGTCAATACCGGTTGAGGTCACTTCCCACATATGTATGATAAATATATATATACTATGCAAGATGAATAATTTACACGGATGTCTTATTACGAGCATTAATCATGCATGCCATATTGAGATTATATATCCATTGTTTATGATTATGCATTTTGACTATATTGGCTTATGTCTTGTTGTATTGCATACCATATACTTAGTACATTCAAGAATGCTAACACATACTCTATGTCTACTTAATATCACCATGTAGGGACCAGAGCTCCTTTTGATTATCGTCCGCGTGGCTAACTTGGTACTTCAGAGATAAGGGTTGGTGAATCCTCAAGTTTCGTGGGCACTATGTACATTACTCTTTCTATTTTGAGACTTCATTATGTTGAACACTTGTTATTATGAGGGTGAGCCGGGAAAGTATTTGGCCCCCGCTCCGTTCCAAGTTAGAGGTTTCGTTCGAAGGTATGATGTATTTAAGCTATGAGCTTGACTCTTTTATGGTATTGTGATTATCAAAGACTTCCCTTAGCCTTACTTCAATTTTTTTACTCTCTTGTTGTGGTTTATTCTGCTTCCACGACCAAAGATGTGTGATACATAAGTTAAGAGGCTTGTTTGGCATCCCTTCGGGTTCCCCATTCGCCTTGTCACGTCTAGGCCCTAGGCTTGTGTCATGACAAGAAGATCTTTTCTAAATGGGCCATGGCTTGTAATTTAGGTTGCCAATTAAAAAGATTAGGATCAAAAGGGGATATTAGGGATAAAATGAAGATAAAGCGTGGCTATTTAAGCTAAGTGGACTCAAATCAAGCCAAAGAATCCCTAAGGTCATTTTTCCAACCAAAGTCCATCAACCAACATTTCAAGACTACTTAAGAATGTTATAGTTGACACAAGTAAATACAAGGAACAAAACAAAAAAAAAACACCACACACATGACATGCAAATCAAATTGGAAAGGATCAATATCAATCTCAAGTCAGGCATAGGGGACTCATTTATCAAATACATCCGTCTAGCAAGTAAGAGTTACAGAGCGAGTCAAACTATTATCCCAAATCATTCAAAAACCATTTAGAAATAAAAATAGGAGGGGTATTCTTCTTTCACAATCCACGACACTTGACTAAATCTATTGGCAAAAACAAGTCATAATATCTCATTTAGCTCCAACAAGAAGCAATGGCTACTCATACTTCACCAAAGACAATAACCAACTCATGTACTCACACACCTAATTGATGATTTTCCCTTAAATAATGTCATCACTCAAACCATCTTCGAGAACCATCATTTATACATACCACTAAAAAAATGAAAAATTACAAAATATAACTAAACAACTTATCACAAACACAATATCAACAAGCCCGACAAGGGCATACCATAATAAAAAATACATCAAGACTGGCAAGTGCACCTCAATAGCAAAAAAAATAAGAATCTACAGATATGAATCAATCAAGAATATATAAGATAACAATCCAAGAGTCAAAAATAAATAGTAAAATCAAATAAATTATAGGAGCACCCCCAACTAAGAATGGTACTGTGTCCTCACAGTACATCAACAAAGTAAAAGAGAATGCTAGGGACTCCATAAAATGATCACTCGGCACTCGAACCCGAGGAGAGGGTCAATTCATCAGCAAGATTTGAAGAACTAGACAAAGGTAGGTATCATAGCTTGCACATCATCTTGTTCAAGAACTTGCTCTTTTTCTTTTCATGTTCCTAAACTTTTTCCGTCTTCGCTCTATATGCCCCAATCTTTGGATCATATGCTCTTGTCTCTGGCTCATTTACTCTAGCCGGTCACTCATCAGCTTCTAGATAGCAGCAATAGAAGTAAGTGAAGGCTGATCATCTAGTGTAGCTCTTCCTAGGCCCAAAGGAAGTCCTACAATAAGATGTTTAATTTGCTCATCCATCCCTTGAATCTGGGTGGAAAAGTACTTCATGGTGGAAGGACCAAATTGGAGTGGTCTTGCAGATCCTAAAGAACCAACAACACCTATAGAAGACCCTCAAATCTCAAATCTTGGATATATGAACTTGCCAAAAGAGGGATCTGATACGTCAATCCTCATTTTCTTCTGTACCACTGGGCCATCTCACCTCTTCAATGGATGTATCTCTTTGGGAGGCTTCTTATCCTTGTCTATGAGTTGCACAGGCACCCCTTTCTCAGAACATAGTGATGTAACCCAAACTATACTTACACTTTTAGGCTAAAGCAGTCATTGTCGAGATATATAACCTAACCAAGGTTAGAGTCAAATTCCATAGAGAATATGGTAGACTTAGAAGAATTCAGTTGCAATTTGATGTGATTAGCCAACTTATCTCTCCAAGGGAAGGGGGGTTTTGTAATAACTATTAAAAGTAATTCTAAGCTAAGACAAGAGTTAAACCAATATAAAAAGGAACTAGGCTATTATGTTCCCCATGATTCCATAACTCAGTATTACCAGATAATCCAATCCTCTTCCAGTGTGTAACATGCGGAATGGTAAGTTACGTTCACCAAATCCTTTGGCCCAAGCGAGATGCAAATTTCATTCCGTGATTCGATCCATCTCTATAGTGCGACATTACTAACCCTTAATGTCGCAGTACAACTTCCCCTTGGCTTAGTTCGGTTGAATAGATGAGAAACATCGAACGAATCTAGTTAATTAATCTCTTTTCCTATTTATTACTATCTTTGTTTAGTCAGTAAAACTAGGCAGGTTCTAATGTTGGCAACCATTAGAAAGCATTCAATGAAAAGAGATTAATTAATACCTGCATGCACACTTTTCAAGAATTATGAATTATCCGATTTTACTTTGTTAGTACTTCATGGTTTCGACAACCCTAGTTGTGGATTTAGCTTTTCATGATCAGTGTAAATGCAAGACTTATGAATTTGAATTACATAATTGAGCACTTGCACAAGGGAAATAAGATTAAGAAATCCAACTCTTTAATAAGAATCATAAGATTGAAATTAGAAGATGAAATAATATTTTTACAAGTGTTTGTCAAACTCTCTAATCTTTCTCTATTGTTCCCTTTTCGTACTCTATGAAAAATAACCTAAAAAAACTATTTATAGTGTTTAAAATACAAAATCAAAATGAATTAGGAAAACTAGGTCAGTAGGCTCTACAAGGTACTCTATGAGTTGTATAGCAATTTACGGCTCGTGATCAGGCTTTCGTGAATTGTTGCTTCAATTCTGGACTTGTCTTTTATGACACCACTCTACAACCCATATAAGATTCTATGGATCATGTAGGGTTTCATTTGATGGAAGTTTAGCAAGTCCCCACCTTCTGATCCTCAAGATACAATAATAAGTCTATGGCTCGTAAAGTCTTCTATGGCTTATCTGCAAGTTCATAGACTTAATTTTAGAAGTACACCCTTCACTAGAATTGCACATGAAACCCCTTTACAGCTCGTAGAATACTCTACAGCCCATAAAGTGTATCCTAGATCATCACTTTCAGCAACTTTTGCATACTTTGCCCAAATATAGTACCAATCCTGAAATCCTGCAAAACAAACATAAAAGCACATCAAACCTACTAACATCGCATTGAGAACACATAAAATTCAATATTTAAGCATCAAAAGTGTTTTATTTTGACAGCACATCAATATCCTCAACTTATTATTATTCTTTGTCCTCAAGCGACAGACTCAATCTACATAAGCTGCATAGTAACACACAGACCTCAATCTAATGGCATACATCACATCAAACTTAAGCACAGATACCTATACCACTTTCAAAAGACAATCAGATAGCTATGTAGCAAACTAGCACAGATCAATGCATGCGACAATGCAACTATCACAAGCAAGGTAACCATCAACAAGACACAATCACTGAATGAGTCTATTATTAACAACATAATACATATTCCCTCATAGAACGAAATCTCATATCTCACTGACAATGATGTTTTCAAGTATAACCTTAGGACTATGCATAATCACTCACTTTCACAAACGACATTCATATATCATTCTCAATACCGTATTCTTGTCCCTGTACTCATGACTAATAATTTTTACTACATGGAAAATAATCACTTTAGGACTTTACTAGCTTGTAACGTAGGCTCGGGGCGCTTTGGTATGATGTTTTGGGAACATAGTGATTAAAGGCCCTCCTTGGCAAAATGTTTCTCTACACCTATGCCCTACTAATACTGTTACTTTTCATTCCCTTCTCCCTTTCTCCTATTTCAAGCTTTTTGGGTGCGTTCATTTTATTTTTCAACTTTTTGCATTGTATTTTCACTTCATTTTTCTTTGTAATCCATAGCTAAGACATCACTCATTTTTCTTACACCCAGTACACATTTTTTATCCTTTTCAATGTATAACTAACTTTCCCCCCTCAATCTGTGTTTCAGCCTTAGACCAGCTACCCTCAACCTAGGCTTTTGGCGTGAGTTGAGGTGCATATTATCCAACCTTGGAACCAGGGCCACTTTTGGAAGCCACCCTCTATGTGGGATTTTTGTCTCAGTCAAGGTGCATAATGTTCAAGAAAGGACCAGGACCAATTTTAGGATTTTACATCTAAAGAGGCTAGGTTACTTAGGTTTTTACACAGTAAAGGTATATGTAATGCTCAAGCATTAGGATCAAGGGATTTTTCACACATTTTGTTAGTTATTTAGGCTAAGTAGATTGTCATGAACAATGACCTAAGGTCCTTTCCTAACCAACTAGACTAAGGTCTAAATTAGAGTGACAAGGCAAGATCTGAATTGAAACATAATACATGAATTCAGCAAATTAAGCTCACACTCACATTGCACTGATTACACTATCAACATAGACTCTTAGATCATGTTGTTCATCTCAATTTTAACCTCACTTACCAAAACAAGAAATATCGACACCATTAAACATGCATGGTTACTATCAAGACTAATCAAAAATTTGGTGGGTATCATTTTTCACAAAAAAAACAAGAAAACATATATATTCCACATATATTAGTACTATATATTACCAATACTATCTACACATCCTAAACATGTCGGTTCAACAGAAAGTAAATATCCATAGGAAAAAAGAGTACAAGTAAGAAAACCCCTAGGATTCAAAATTTTGGGTAGTTGTAGGCCAAAGCTACTCATACTTCACTAAGGCTAATAAATACCCACAACTCATCAAAAAAGAGGTGCATTGTCCTCAATGCACACAAAAATGCAAAATAAAGAACCGAGGTCAAAAGGAACATACCTAGCCACCCTCAACCTACGTGGTGGCATCCTCAGTAGTTGAACTATGTCTAGAGGGGCCAGCATCCCTCACCCTCTCGAGCCTAGTGATCTTGTCATCTCTGCTCCTCATGCCTCGACTGCCTTAAGACAAGCTGAACTCTTCCTGCTCTGTCAGCCTTGCATGCAACCACGTTGTATTTGGATCATCACCAGTGAGGGGTCTCTTACCATTGGAAGGCTATGAAAGCTCCTTAGGATCAAATAAGTCCACCACCGGTACAAGGTGTGCAGTCTGTGAGAAATGCCACCGGTGCGGCCAATGTTGTTGCCATGTCAGTCCGAAGCTGCTAGATCTCTGTCTGTAGGGCCGTCATATCTACTTGAACCCTCAACTTGAAGGAATCAATATGGGAATTCATGGTTGAAAGTCGATCCTGCATAGTAACAACCGTGTATTCCTGCATGCGTTCCTCAATTTCTATAATAGCCTGGCAGACCTAGGGCCTGATCTGCTGAACTAACTGAGTCAACTGAGACTTAGTGTGGGCCAATCGCTGGGCCATGGCCTGAATGGATATCACGTACACCTTAACCATGCCAGCAGGTGTTGTCTCTGTAGGAGTGACCTGCGGTGCAAGAGTAGTAGTAGTGAGGCCCCTCTCCACATCTGTCTTAATCTATGGGGGCCTCTCCTTTGTAGCAGCATTGGTAATAGTGGTGGAAGGAACTTCAGAAGGTGGCGCTGGTGCAAATATCTTTGGCATATGAGCTAGCTAGTGTGGTCACCGAAGTGCTATCGTGTTCTCCTCAACCTTAATCAGGCTAGCATCCAAAGTTTATTGGACCTCAATCTATGAGTCAGCTGATGTAGGCTCTCCAACACTGACTCTAGCCAGAGTTTATAGATCAAGCATGAAAAGAGGATAGAAGTAGACCTCTTCAAGGTAACCTTATAGATCTGCTCTGCGATGAAGCTGGCCCAATCTATCTCATTGCCAGCCAAGATGCTGGCAACTAGAACTGCATGCTCTAGCATCAATGTATTATCTACAAGCGCCAGTCAGGTCTATGACCTCATAATGGCCCACAAAAATTTGGCGGGAAAAATAAGAGAAGCCTTCACAATAGGCTCTGTCTGACTAGTTACCCATGCAGGCTTTGGGCCCTGCTCAGCAATCAAACCTGCCACCTATCTCATCAAGCCAGCTCTGTGGCTCGGGTTTCTTATCTAACCTATATCCGTGGTTCACCCCACTATGCAGTCATACTCTTTTATGGATCTGGGGGCTGGGAACTCAGGCTTAAACAACATGTTGCAGATGGTGGTCTCCGAGATGTCCACTTGCCGGCCCCTCACTCTAGTGTGCATCAGCTTAGGCTGAGCGAGGAGCATCTTTCCCTTAGGAATAGTTCTAAGAACTGTGGTTGCATATGATGTGTAGTACTCCTATACCATGGTTGGGGAGTACATCCCTTGTGGTTTGATCAGCCACTGAAGCTCGTATTTGTTGATGTTGTCCTAGAGACCGGGGATACTATCTAATCCGAAAAAGAGATGATCCGAGGCTCCTCATAAATAGAGCGGGATGGTTTTCTCTGCTTATTACTCTGCACACCCCTTGTATAGATGTCTTGCATGATCGCAAGACACCACCGACTGGTGAGAGTATTTGGAGGTTATGTTAATGTCTACGTTGGTGTCGTAGAGGACTCTATCTCCTATTTGTCGCTCAATCCTAAGTATGACTCTGACTCATCTATGGACGGAGTCATTTGAATGGAGTTGTTATTATTATTGCCTCTCTTGTCAGAATAGGGAGTGCGAACAATGATAAACTGGGTCTGGGTCAATCCAAGTCTGGTGGCAGCCCATGTCGATGGTCTATCAACATTCGGGTCAAGTTGAACGCTGAGCTCCTCGACTCCTCCTCCTCTGAGGTCTCATCCTTGAGCATTTTCTACATGCTCGAATGTTCTCATGTATCAGCTTTAGGGCCATGGCACCTGAAACATACATATTTACACAATATGGTTAGCCCAACAGGTTAAGAAACGATGTGCAAAAATACGTCGAGCTTGATTACAAAGGGGTCTGCAAAAGCACCTCGATGGGTCATAGTGAAAACTACAATCCATAGAAGTCTTTCATAGAAATAGTGTCCACAATATTTGTTTACTGCAATGGCATCTATGAGACCAGGTATGAGTCGTTGAAGAATCTACGTGTCATAGACTGAGTCATAAGTGATTCCAGTGTTTAAACTTTCTGCAAACAGGGATCCATGAGACCTATCTACGAGCCATAAAATAATCCATGAATCATAGATGGTCGCGCTTTATGGGCTCTCAGAAACTTTAGGTTCTTGGAAATTCATACGAGGAGCAATTACGGCTCATGGAAAGTTCCACGGGCCATAAAAACCCTCGTAGACTAGAAAAACTTAGTGACCTGAGATTCTAAGTCCATCAATAGAGATCCCATATGACTTTTTAGGCATACTTCGTCGGCATTGAAGCAATATGCACACACCCTACATGACTCATACCAAGACACACAACACCTCCTATGAAAATTCCCACATATACCGCATCGAAAAACATTTAACATGCTTTCCCAAACCTACCAACCCCGTTTGAATGAATTAACATCAAAATTAAAAACACATGCCATCACACATCGAATTTCCAATGCACGTAATCTATTTTATTTTAATGGTATGTGATCTCATTATTTTCAAACATATCATTCAAAACACAAGGACAAGGCAAACACACCAATTTTTGGCCTAAACACATATTCACACATCGACAATTATACATTTCAACTTTCAAACACAATAATAGCACTCATGGGTTCACAATCTTGAATTACCCTACCCATCAATTTTGGTTCAACCTAACCACACAATATTTGGCAAATAGAGGGTTTTTAAAAGATAAAAACATACCAAATTGAGTGACCAAATAGTAGGAATTAAAGGAGGAAGTGGGGCTGTGAAATCCAAAGGGCGCCAGAAAAAGTGGCCGAAAAATGGTACTGGTGATCCTTGTCGGTGGTCGGAAAAGTGAGGGGGGAGGGTTGTCTCGGTTCTGATTTTTAAATTAGGGGGAAAATGGGATCAAAATATTTTGACTCTATTATTTATATGTTGACTGGGTCAAGAAAAACTAATGAGCCCAAACTCTATGAAACCCCAGTTACGAGCTGTAAAGTATTTTACAGCTCCTAATTCATGGTTTTGTAGAAGTTCCAAACCCTAGTTTTCAGGATTAGGTTTCAGTGACCAGTCTATGAGTTGTAGATTAAAATATGACTTGTAGAGTTAGTCGTAGAAACCTCAACACTTAGTCAAAAAATCAGAAAACTTACCTGGGGTCCACAAGCCCCATTTAAGATCTGCAGCTTTGTCTATGGGCCATAATGTCTATAAGATGGTGTACAGGTCATAGATTGATATATGTCCAATAGAACAAGTCATCGAGGCACTTCTTTATGCCTTTTTCTGCCAAGGATGGCTTACTTAGTCATGTACCTGGACATTCTTAGTAGAATACACTGATACTAGATGTCGCCCAAGTTACACCTCCTTTTTAGAGGATAAAACGGTCGCTATCAAGAAATAGAACCTAACCAAAGGTTAGGGTCAAACCCACAGGGAATATGTAGACTCAAGACAAATTCACCAATATACAATCCGAGTAGTTAACCGACTCAATTCCCCAAAGAGGGGGATTGCAATAATCAATTAGAAAATAAACTATCACAAGAGAAAAATCAATAATAGAGAATAACTAGGGTATTGTGTTTCTCATGATTTCCCAACTCAGTATCCCCAAATAACCTAATTCTTGTCTAGTGTATAATATGCAGGATGGTAATTTAAGTTCACCAAACCCTTGGTCAAAAGTGAGAGGCGAATTTCACTATGTGACTTAGCCCATTTCCATAGTTTGCGTTACTAACCATTACCTATAAGTCCTAGTACAACCTCCCCTTGGCCCAGTTTGTTTGATTAGATGAGAACATATCAATCAAATCTTATTAATTAATCTCTTATCCTATTAATTACTACCTTGGTCCAATTAGTAACACTAAACGAGTTCTAATATTGGCCACCACTAGAAAACATGCAAAACAAAGAGAGTTAATTAATAAAATCACACTTTCTAAGAATTGTGAATTATCCGATTTCACTTTGTTAGTTCTTCATGGTTCCAACAATCCTAGTTGTGGATTTAACTACTCATGTTATGTGTAGATTAAGTGATTATGAATTGAGAAAATATAATTAAACACTTACATAATTAAATTAAGATCAATAAAATCCAATGTCAAAGAAAATCACAAGATGAAATGACCCCAAAAAGTGCACGAAAATGTGCCTCAAAAGTGCTCGGAATCGAAATTTCCATATATCTCAAAATTCATGCGTGATATCAAAATTCTGACTTCATATTCTTGATCAGGGGGAAATGTTGAGTGGAAAATGGGTCTAACCCTGATTTTACAGCAAACAAATCACAATTTAAAAATAAAAAATTTTCCTTATCTAGTGTTGATCCGCGCCCCTGGCTTGACGCGACTGAGGCACGAACGAGTGTTAAAAAGTTGCCATTTTTATTGTTCGGTCCAAGGCCTTTGGACCTTGGGATTAAGTCTTCCTATGCATGAAATAGCTATACTTAGCCACATTTTACCTTTATATCATTGAATATATTCCGCAATACTCTCTCAAATACTTAGACACATATTTAACCCCTAATTTCAAGTCCCAAAACTCATCCGAAACTTAAGCATTTCACTCAAGCTTCAAGCCTCCATTCCTAATCTTCATCGAGAAATCTCCAAATCTAAGTTATGTTGGTGTCAACCATTGGATTCTTTCACCCGTGGTGCCCAAGATTCCTATTTACATAAAATGCATGTTTCTAAGTTGATTTACCTATGGGTCTTACTTGCCATGAATTTGACTATGAACTATATTGGGGTTTTTTTGAAAGTGTGACTATTTAAGCATGTTTTAAGCTATGAATCTTGGATCTATCTTCAGATTTGATAAAGGGTTTTGATGTATGTTACCTGAAAGTATCACTAAGTGTTGGTGGTTGTTTTTAAATTAAGTTTTATTGCATGATTTTATGCTTGAAGTGCATGGTTTTACACTGGCATTGTACACCCACCAAATGTTTGATAAAATGTCGAGCTAACGTATCTTGAGTTGTTGAAGACCTAATGCTTAGCATACGAGTTAAGGGACTTTAAGATGATGAAAGGATGTTATGTATGTGTTGATTCCATGAGTAGTGCCTATTGTTTTATGGGTTGAGTCCACAAGAAGTGTCTATTGTGTTGTGAGTTGGCCATCAACCAATTGAGGGGTTGATACCTCAATCATCTCGGATGGGGGTGATAAACCATCAACCAATTGAGTGGTTGATACCTATATCAATTCGGATGAGGGTGGTAAGCCATCAACCAATTGAGTGGTTGATACATCAATCATTTAGGATGGGGGTGGCAAGTCATCAACAAATTGAGGGATACCTCAATCACTACTAAGGGGTGGTCTATCTTATATTCCAAGTACTAAGTTTCTTGGTCTATGATGAAGGTCTATTCCTACTAATGTAATATGCTCCATATATAAGCATGTTTATTTCAAGTATCATTCATGCATGCCATATTGTAATATGTTCACCTCTTGCTAATTATGCATATTGATTATGATGCCTATCTATTGTTGCATTACATCCTAAATGCTTACTATGTTCAAATGTATTAACGCATACTCTATCCCTACATGATGTCACCATGTAGCAACCGGAGCCCCACTTGATCATCCTCTTCCTCCACATGGCTAGTGCAATATTCTCAAAGCAAGTTGGTAAGTCCTCAACTGCGAGGACATACTTCTCTTGATTTATGCTATATATAGACTCTCTTTTCTTTATTGTATGCTTTAATATGAGGGTGAGCCCGGTTGCTTGTCTCGACTCTCTTGACTTTTTTCATACTTTATGATATGAAAGACGTCTCTTAGCCCAGTTTATCCCTATTTACTATTTCTTATTGCTACTTTATTGCTTCTGCGACCAAGGATATGTAATGATATGTTAAGAGGCTTGCATGGGGTCCCTTTGGGTTCCCCATGTATCATGTAACATCTAGGACCTAGGCTTAGGCCATGACAAACTTGGTATTAAAGCACTAAGTTGTTAATAGTCCTCGGCATCCACCACACCACATTGGTTAAAGTCTTATTCATGGTTGTGTTGTGCACAACAACTATGAGTAAGAGGCTATGAGACATTTTAGGAAATATTCCCCTTCTTCTTACTATATGTTTTGCTATAGAAGTTAAGGTAAGGTTTTTACCCCCCTAAAGAATGTTATTTGTTGTGCTAGATCATGCCTAACACAAGAGAAAGAAGAGCCCGCGCAGCCGAGGAATAATCATCTCATGGTGAGGTCCGGGATGCTCTCGCTTTGCTAACTCATATTGTGGCTAACGAAACCAACCAAGGGGCCCAAGCCCCTAATGCTCCTACTCTGGAATTTCAGGTGAGGTACTTTATGAGGACGAACCTACCGGAGTTCAATGGGTCTAAGGTCGATGGGGACCCTCAAGAATTTATTGATGAGGTATACAAAGTGTTGGTTATCATGAGTGTGAGGTTGGAAGAGAAAGTGAAACTGGCAGCTTACCAACTAAAGGGGGTGGCCCAAATATGGTACACTCAACGGAAAGAGGAGAAGGGGAACAATAATGTGGTTCTATGGGAGGAGCTTAAGGCGGCTTTCCTCAACTGGTTCTTTACTCTTGAGCTTAGAAAGGTGAAAATGGTGGAGTTCATGAATTTAAAGATAGGATCCATGAGTGTGAGGGAGTATGCCCTCAAGTTCAACCAACTTTCTAAATATGTTCCACACTTGGTGGAAGACCCAAGGTCTAGAATGAAAAAGTTCATGGTGATGTATACGACTTGGCGAGTGAGGAGTGCCAGTCTGCTATGTTGATTAGTGACATGGATTTGTCCTTCTTGATGACTTATGCCAACAAAATGGAGGGGGAGAAATTGAGGAAGAGAAGGAGTCATGAGACCAAGAGGTCCCGTTTTGATGGTAAGTTCTAAAGTCCCAAGGGTGGCCGGTTTCATCAAGGGCAAGGGTTTTCTCATGCTCCTAGTGGGAGGTTTGCTATTAACTACCCAAGGCCCCAAGAGGGTGGTAATATGATGCCTAGACTTGCATGTCCAAAGTGTGGTAAGGGTCATGGTGGCCGATGCTTGAGGGATACTAATGCTTACTTTGGTTGTGGGGAAGTAGGCCATATGGTAATGGATTTCCCTCGAAATTGCAATAAGGGTAAGGATGTTCATCCTCAAGGCCGGGGAGCTAATGCGGTTCCTTTGGGTAGAGGAGGCCAAAAAGGTGGTTCCCCAAGGTACGATCAATTTTATGCTCTCCATGGGAGGCAAGGGGTTAATGAGGTACCCAATGTTGTCACGGTATGTTAAAGGTCTTTGATTTTGAAGTGTATGCATTGATAGACCCGGGTGCCACTCTTTCTTTTATTACTTCTCTTATTGCCAAAAAGTTTCATGTTAAGCCCAAATTGTTGTGTGAGTCTTATAAGGTGTTTACTCCTATTGGTGCATCTATTATTGCTAGAATGGTCTATAGAAATTGTCCCATTTGCATCTTGTATAAAATATTGCCTTGTGATCTTGTTGAGTTGGATATAGTTGATTTTGATGTCATTCTTGGGATGGATTGGTCCCATGAATAGTATGCCTCTACTAATTGTAGAACCCATAGGGTCAAATTCCAATTCCCAAATAAACTCGTCCTGGAGTGGGAGAGTCATGATTTAATAGTCAACGGTAGGTTGATCTGTTGTATTAAAACCCAAACGTTATTCTTTAAGAGGTATCTCTATCATCTTATGAGGGTTTGGAATGTTAAGTCTAAAGTCCTTTCTACAGAGTCGATTCTGGTTGTAAATGAGTTCCTTGATGTCTTTCCAAATGACCTTCCTAGTGTTCCTCCCGAAAGGGAAATAGACTTTGGTATAGACCTCCTTCTCGATACCCAACCCATTTCTATTCCCCCTTACCGTATGGCCCCGACGGAGTTAAATGAGTTGAAGGAGTATTAGAGGGATTTGTTGGGGAAGAGTTTTGTTAGGCATAGCCAATCACCTTGGGATGCACCGGTGTTGTTTATGAAGAAGAAGGATGGGTATCTTAGAATGGGTATTTACTACCAGCAACTTAATAGGGTTACCATCAAGAATAAATACCTTCTCCCAAGAACTGGTGATTCGTTTGACCAACTTCGCTAACATTGATCTTCGGTCCGGGTATCACCAATTTAAGGTGAGAGAGTGTGACATTCCCAATATGACCTTCCGAACTAGGTATGGGCATTATGAATTTGTGGTTGACCAATGCACTAGCTATCTTCATGGATCTTATGAAAAGGGTCTTTAATCCCAACCTTGATTTATTTGTGGTGGTTTTCATTGATGATATTTTGGACTATTCTTATAGTGTGGAGGAGCATGTGGCTCATTTGAGGGTATTGTTGCGAACATTGATGGAAGACAAGTTGTAAACTAAATATGAGAAGTCTGAATTTTGGTTGAAAGAGATTGCCTTTCTAGGTCATGTGATGTCGGGGGATGATATGAAGGTGGATCCTAAAAATATGGATGTAATTAGGAATTGGCCTAGACCATTGACACCCTCGGATATTAGAAGCTTCTTAGGCTTAGCGGGTTACTACCGGAGGTTTGTGAATGGGTTCTTTTGTATTGCTTCTCCTATAATGAAGTTGACTCCAAAGAAGTCTAAGTTAGTGTGGACTGATGAGTGTGAAAAGGGTTTCCAAACCTTGAAGGATAATCTTGTGTCTGCTCCCATCTTGTTGCTACCGAAAGTGTTAGAAGGGTTTGTTGTGAATTGTGATGCCTCCCGAATTGGTTTGGGTTGTGTTTTGATGCAAAATGGTAATGTGATAGCCTATGCGTCTAGGCAACTCAAAGTGCATGAAAAGAATTATCCTACTCATGATCTTGAATTAGCCGTTGTGGTTTTTGCTTTGCAAAGTTGATGTCATTATTTGTATGGGGTGCATGTTGATGTATTTACTGATCATAAGAATCTTCAATATGTGTTCACTCAAGAAGATCTCAACTTGAGACAAAGAAGGTGGTTAGAACTTCTTAAGTATTATGATATGAGTGTTCATTATCATCCCGATAAGGCTAATGTCATGATGGATGCTTTGAGTAGGGTGTCTTAGGTAGCCTAGCTCATGTTGATAATGGGGACAAAGAGGGGGCTAGGGAGGTTCATAGGTTGGCTAGATTGGTGGTTAGGCTGGAAGAGGTGGATAATGGTGGTATTATGGTTGTTGATGGCTCAAAATCTTCCTTGGTAGATGAGGTAAAAGCAAAACAAGTTCTTCACCCTTTCTTGTTAGAATTGAAGGCCTTGGTGAAACAGGGCAAGGTGGAGGTTTTCTCTTAAGGGGGAGATGGTGCCCTTAGGTACAAAGGTACATTGTCTGTGCCATGAGTTAATGATTTGAGAAAGAGTCTTCTTGATGAGGCTCATAATTCTTCCTATTCCATTCACCCCGGTTCTACGAAGATGTATATAGATTTGAGGGATGTGTTTTGGTGGGGAGGTACGAGGAAAGACATTGCCAAATTTGTATTCAGCTGTCATAGTTGCAACCAAGTCAAAGCTGAGCATCAAAGGTCGGGTGGCCCAACCCAAGATATAGAGATTCTTACTTGGAAGTAGGAGGAAATTAAAATAGACTTTGTGGTTGGGTTGCCTAAGACTAGAAAATGTTTTGATTCCATTTGGGTTATATTTGATAGGATGAAAAAATTGGCTCACTATCTACTGGTTAAGACTACTTATGGGGATGAAGACTATGCTAAATTGTACATTCATGAGTCAAATAGGTTTCATGGGGTGCCCTTGTATATCATAACGGATTTTGGTGCCGAATTTACTTCACACTTTTGGAGGTGAGATAGGTTGCATGGGGTGCCCTTGTCTATCATAACGGATAGTGGTGCCCAATTTACTTCACACTTTTGGAGATCCTTCCAAAGGGGTCTTGGTACCAAGGTTAAGCTTAGTATGGCCTTTCACCCTCAAACGGATGGCCAAGCAGAAAGAACTATCAAAATTCTTGAGAATATGCTTATGGCTTGTATTTTGGAGTTTAAGGGTAGTTGGGATGATCACCTTCCATTGATTGAGTTTGCTTATAACAATAGCTATCATTCTAGCATTAGTATGGCTCCTTTTGAGGCCCTCTATGTTAGACATTATAGATCACCGGTTGGGTGGCTTGAATTGGGAGAAATGGCTTTGTTGGGTCGGGATCTGAATTTGGAGGCTATGGAGAAGGTAAAGTTAATTAGAGAAAGGTTGAAGATATCCGAAAGTCGTCAAAAGTCCTATGCCGACGTGAGCAGAAGAGAGCTTCAATGTAAAGTTGGAGATTGGATCTATTTGAAGGTATCACCCATAAAGGGTGAGGTTCATTTTGGTAAGAAGGATAAATTAAGTCCAAGATTTGTGGGTCCTTATAGGGTGTTGAGGAGGATTGTTAAGGTGGCCTATGAGTTAGAATTGCCTAGTGAAATAGATTTGGTTCATGCGGTTTTCCATGTGTCTATGTTGAGGAAGTGTGTGGGTGATACAAATGCTATTGTCCCATTAAATGTTGTGGGTGTTGTTGAAGACAACTTGACTTATGAAGATTTTACAGTAGAGATCTTTGATAGACAAGTGAAGAGGTTGAGGAATAAAGATGTTGCTTCTGTTAAGGTCCTTTGGAGGAATCAACAAGTCAAAAGTGCTACATTGGAGGCCGAAGCGGACATGCAAAAATGATATCCCTATCTCTTCCATTCTACTCAAGCCTAAGGTACTAAATTTGAGTCCCCTATGTTACTTCATGTCTCATGTATCATCCCTATATGTCATATGCATGCTTTTATATTTATGTTGACAAGTTCATGGTGATTTTGACACTTATGCTGAGATTTTAAAAATGGTGTTTAACTGTATTGTTGCATTCTTGTTAGGGGTAATTCCTTCATAATTACTCTTCTTATGTACGCTTATTTGACATTTTGGGATGAACGTTCCCAAGGGGGACATGTTGAAACGACCCCAAAAAGTGCCCTAAAATGTTCCTCGAAAGTGCCCAGAATGGTAATTTCTATATATCTCAAAATCCGTGGGTGATATCGAAAATCTGACATCATATTCTTGATTAGGGAAAAATTTGAGTGGGGAATGGGTCTAACCCAAATTTTAGAGCAAACAAATCACAATTTCAAAATCCAAAATTTTCCTTATCCAGTGTTGATCCGCGCCCCTGGCACGACGCAACTGGGGCATAGACCAGTGCTGAAAAATTGCTAGTTTTGTTGTTGGGTCCAAGGCCTTTGGATCATGGGCCTAAGTCTTCCTATGTATGAAAATACCTATAAATAGTCATATTTTACCTTCATATCATACAAGACATTTCCCAATACTCTCTCAAACACTTACACAAATATTTCACCCCAAATTTCAAGTCCCAAAACTCATCCGGATCTTAAGGATTTCACTCAATCTTCAAGTCTCCATTCTAAATCTTCATCAAGAATTCTCCAAAGCTAAGGTATGTGGATTTCAACCATTGGGTCCTTTCACCCATGGTTCCCAAGCTTGGTTTTTTTACATAAAATGCATGTTTCTAAGTTGATTTACTTATGGGTCTTACTTACTATGAATTTGACTATGAACTATGTTGGGGTTTTGTGAAAGTGTGACTGTTTAAGCATGGTTTGAGATATGAATCTTGGATCTATCTTGAGATTTAACGAAGGATTTTGATGTATGTTACATGAGGATATAACCAAGTGTTTGTGGGTGATTTTACATTAAATTTTCTTGCTTGATTTCACTCATGAATTGCATGGTTTTACATTAGTATTGTACACCCACCAAGTGTTCAATAAAATATCTAGTTAATGTATCTTGAGTTATTGAAGGCCTAATGCTTGGCATATGAGTTAAGTGACTTTTTGATGATGAAAGTATGCTATATATGTGTTGATTCCATGAGAAGTGTCTATTGTATTGTGGATTGAGTCCATGAGAAGTTTCTATTGTGTTATAAGTAAACCATACCCAATTGAAGGGTGATGCCTCAATCATCTCGGATAGGGGTGGGAACCCATCAACCAATTGAGGAGTTGATACCTCAATCAACTCAGATGGGGGTGGTAAGCCATCAACCAATTGAGGAGTTGATTCTCAATCATCTCAAATGGAGGTGGTAAGCCATCAACCAATTGAGGGGTTGATACCTTAATCACTACTAAGAGGTGGTCTACCTTAGATTCTAAGTACTAAGTTGCTTGGTCTATGATGATGGTCTATTCCTACTAATGAAATATGCTCCATATATAAGCATGTTTACTTCAGGTATCATTCATACATGCCATATAGTTATACATTCACCTATTGCTAATTATGCATATTGATTATGTTGCCTATCTATTGTCGCATTGCATACTATATATTTAGTACATTAAAACATAATAACTCATACTCTATGCCTACAGGATGTTACCATGTAGGAACCGGACCCCACTTGATCATCCTGCTCCTCTATATGGCTTGTGCGATATCCCTCTAAGCAAGTTAGTGAGTCCTCAACTTCGAGGATGTACTTCTTTTAATTTATGCTATATATAGACTCTCGTTTATTTATTGTATGCTTGACTATGAGGGTGACCCCGGTTGCCTATCTTTGCCCCCGCTAAGTTCTATGTTTAGAGGTGTTACTGGACAAGTTATGTAATGATGTTATGAGCCTTGACTCTCTTGACTCTTTTGATACTTTATAATATGAAAGGTGTCCCTTAGCCCCGTTTATCCCTATTTACTATTTCTTATTGCTACTTTATTGCTTTTATGACCAAGGATGTGTAATGAAACGACCCTAAAACATGCCCCAAAATGTACCTCAGAACTGCTCGTAATCATTATTTCCATATATCTCAAAATTTATGTGTGATATCAAAAATCCAACTTCATATTCTTGATCAGGGGGCAAAATTAAGTGGAGCATGGGTCTAACCCCAATTTTAGAGCGAACGAATCACAGTTTCAAAATCAAAATTTTTCCCTATCGAGTGTTGAACTGGCCCCCAGTGAGACGCGGCTGGGGCGTGGAACAGTGTTATTTTTGCCCAGTTTTGTTGAGTTGGTCCAATGCATAAAAATACCTATACTTAGCCATATTTCACATTCATATCATACAAAATATTCTCCAATACTTCTCAAGCACTTAAACATTTCACCCCAAATTTCAAGTCCCAAAACTAATCCAGACCTTAAGGATTTAACTCAAGCTTCAAGTCTCCATTTTCAATCATTATCAAGAATTCTCCAAAGCTAAGGTATATGATTTTCAACCATTGGGATCTTTCACTCATGGTGCCCAAGCTTCCATTATAAATAAAATACATGTTTTTAAGTTGATTTGCTTATGAGTCATACTTACTATGAATTTGACTATGAACTATGTTGAGGTTTTGTGAATGTGTGACTGTTTAAGCATGTTTTGAATGATGAATCTTTAACCTATCTTGAGATTTGATGAAGGATTTTGATGTATGTTACATGAAGGGATTACTAATTGTTGGCGGGTGGTTTTACATTAATTATTTGAGCATGATTTCACTCTTGAATTGCATGATTTTACACTAGCATTATACACCCATTAAGTGTTTGATAAAATGTCTGGTTAATGTATCTTTAGTTTTAAAAAGCCTAATGCTTGGCATATGAGTTAAGTGAATTTATGATGATGAAAGGAGGTTATGTATGTCTTGATTCCATGAGAAGTGTCCATTGTATTGTGTGTTGAATCCATGAGAAGTATCAATTGTGTTGTGTGTTGACCATAGTCAATTGAGGGGTGATGCCTCAATCACCTAGATAGGGTGGTAATCTATAAACCAATTGAGGGGTTTGTACCTTAATCATGTCTGATGAGGGTGGTAAGCCATCAACTAATTGAGAGGTTGGAACCTCAATCATCTCAGATAGGGGTGGTAAGTCATCAACCAATTGAGGGGTTTGTACCTTAATCACCTTGGATGGGGGTGATAATCCATCATCCAATTTAGGGGTTGGTACCTCAAACATTACTAAGGGGTTGTCTACCTTAGATTGCAAGTACTATGTTGCTTGTTCTATGTTTATGGTCTATTCCTACTAACGTAATATGTTGCATGAATAAGCATGTTTACTTCAAGTATAATTCATGCATGTTGTATTGTAATATGTTCACCTATTGCATAATTATGAATATTGATTATGATGCCTATCTATTGTTGCATTGCATCCTACATACTTAGTACATTCAAATGTACTAACGCATATTCTATGCCTACATGATATTACTATGTAGGAACCAGAGCCCCACTTGATCCTCCTCCTCCTCCACGTGTCTAGTACCATATCTCTCAAAGCAAGTTGGTAAGTCCTAAAATTCGAGGACATGCTTCTCTTGATTTATGCTATGTATAGACTCTCTTTTGTTTATGGTATGCTTCAACTATGAAGGTGAGCCCGTTACTTGTCCTGGCCCCCATTAAGTTTTACATTTGGAGGTATTGTTGGAAAAGTTCTATAACGATGTTATGAGCCTTGACTCTCTTTGACACTTTGTTGTTTCTTGATATGAAAGATATCCCTTAGCCCTATTTATCCCTATTTACTCTTTCTTATTGATAATTTATTACTTCTGCGACCAAGGATGTGTAATGATATGTTAAGAGGCTTGCTTGGGGTCCCTTCGGGTTCTCCATGCGTCATGTCACGTCTAGGCCCCAGGCTTGGGTTGTGACAAACTTGATATTAGAGCACTAGGTTATTATTGGTCCTCGACATCCAACACACTGCGTTGATTAGAGTCTTATTCATAATTATGTTGTGCACCACAACTATGAGTAAGAGGCTATGAGACGTTTTAGGAAATATTTTCCCTTCTTCATACTCTACGTCTTGTTATAGAAGTTAAGGTAAGGTTTTCGCCCCTAACAATTATTCTTTTCTATGATAGATCATGCCTAACATAAGAAGATGAAGAGCCCGCACACCCGAGGAACAATCGGCTCATACTGAGCTTCGGGAAGCTCTCACTTTGCTAGCTCAAGTTGTGGCTAACCAATCAAACCAAAGGGCCCAAGCCCTTCATTCTCCCACTTTGGCATCTCGATTGAGGGACTTTTTGAGGATGAACCCACTAGAGTTCTCTGATTCTAAAGTTAATGAGGTCTCTCAAGAATTCGTTGATGAAGTTTGCAAGGTATTGGCTGTTATAGGTGTTAGATCAGAAGAGAAGGTGGAGTTAGCGGCTTACCAACTCAAGGGGGTTGAACAAATATGGTATACTCAATGGGAGGAGGAGAAAGGGAACAATATTGTGGTTTTATGGGATGGGTTTAATGCAGCTTTCCTCAACCGGTTCTTCCCTCATGAGCTTAGGGAATCCAAATTAGAACAGTTCATGAATTTGAAGCGAGGATCTATGAGTATGAGGGAGTATGCCCCAAAGTTCAACCAACTATCAAAATATGCTCCATGTTTGGTTGTGACTCAAGCACTAGAATGAATAAATTTGTGATGGATGTAACCGATTTGGTAAGTGAAGAATGTTGTATCGCCATGTTGATTAATGGCATGGACTTGTCCAGCTTGATGATTTATGCTGAACAATTGGAGCGAGAGAAATTAAGGAAGAAAAGAGGTCATGAGACCAAGAGGGGCTGTTTTGATAGTAAGTTCAAAAGTCACAAGGGTTGCCAGTTTCACCAAGGCCAAGGGTCTTCTCGTGCTCCTAGTGGGAGATTTGTTGATGAATACCCAAGGACCCAAGAAGGTGGTAGTGTGATGCCTAGACTCGTGTGTCTAAAGTTTGGTAGGGGTCATGGTGGCCCAAGCTTGAGGGATACAAATGCTTATTTTGGTTGTGGGAAGTAGGCCATAAGGTGATAGATTGCCCTCGAAATCACAACAAGGATAAAGATGTTCATCCTCAAGGTCGGGGTGCTAATGCGGTTCCTTTGGGAAGAGGAGGCAAACAAGGTGGTTCCCTAAGGTACAATTGGTTTTGTGCTTTACACAGGAGGTAAAGGGTTAATGAGGTGCACGATATCGCCACCGGTATGTTAAAACTCTTTGATTTTGATGTGTATGCATTGATAGACCCAAGTGTCACTCTTTCATTTGTTACTCCTCTTGTTGCCAAAATATTTCATGCTGAGCCTGAATTGTTGTACGAGTCTTTTGAGGTGTCTACTCCTATAAGTACATCTATTATTGCTAGAAAGGTCTATAGGAATTGTCCTGTTTGCATCTTGCACAAAATATTGCCTTGTGATCTTGTTGAGTTGGATATGGTTGATTTTGATGTTATTCTTTGGATGGATTGGTTGCATGCATATTATGACTTTATTGATTGTAGAACCCAAAGCGTCAAATTAAACGACTAGAAATTGATCCCTATGATCGAAGAACAACATGGAGTCGGCCCTTCTTTTCGCATGTGATTGAATAAATTCTCTTGCGGGTCAAGAGCTCCAATTCCCAAATAAACCCGTCCTTGAGTGGGAAAGTCATGATGTGGTGTCAAATGTAGGTTTGTCTCTTGCATTAAATCCCAAAAGTTGATCTCTCGAGTGTCTCTATCATCTTGTGAGTGTTAGAGATGTTGAGTCTAAGGTCCTTCCTATAGAGTCAATTTCGGTGGTTAGTAGGTTTCTTGATGTCTTTCCAAATGACCTTCCTGGTGTTCCTCCCAAAAGAAAAATAGCCTTTGGTGTATACCTCCTTCCCTATACCCGAACCATTTCTATTCCCCTTTAATGTATGACCTTGGTGGAGTTAATAGAGTTGAAGGAGAAATTGAAGGATTTGTTGGAGAAGGGTTTTATTAGGCCTAGCCAATCACCTAGGGGTGCGCCGATGTCGTTTGTGAAGAAGATGGATGGGTCTCTTAGAATGTGTACTGACTGCCGGCAACTTAATAGGGTTACCATCAAGGATAAGTACCCTCTCCGAAGAATTGATTATTTGTTTGCCCAACTTCAAGGGGCCAGTCACTTCTCTACGATTGATATTCGGTCCAAGTATCACCAAGTGAAGGTAAGGGAGTGTGAATTCCCAAGATGACCTTTTGGACTAGGTATAGGCATTATGAATTTGTGGTTATGTCTTTAGGGTTGACTAATGCACCGACTATCTTCATAGATCTTATGAATAGGGACTTTAGACCCTACCTTGATTTGTTTGTGGTGGTTTTCATTGATGGTATTTATATCTATTCTCACAGGGAGGAGGAGCATATTCCAGATTTGAGAGTAGTGCTACAGAGATTGAGGGAAGAGAAGTTATATGCTATGTATGAGAAATGTGAATTTTTGTTGAAAGTTATTGTCTTTCTAGGTCATGTGGTGTCAGGGGATGGTATGAAGGTGGACCCTAAAAAGATGGATGTGATTAGGAATTGTCCTAAATCATTGACCCCATCGAACATTTGAAGCTTCTTAGGCTTAGCAGGTTACTACCGGAGGTTTGTGAATGGGTTCTCTTCTATTACTTCTCCCATGACTAAGTTGACTAAAAAGACAACTATGTTGGTGTGGACCAATAAGTGTGAAAAGAGTTTCCAAACCTTAAAGGATAAGCCTGTCTCCAATCCTATCTTTCCTCTACTGGAGGAGTTGGAAAGGTTTTTTGTGTATTGTGATGCCTCTTGGATTAGCTTTGGTTGTCTGTTGATGTAAAATGCTAAGGTAATAGCCTATGCTGCTAGGAAACGTAAGGTGCATGAAAAGAATTATCCTACTAATGATCTTGAATTGGCCGCCATGGGTTTTGCTTCGATAATTTGCCGTCATTATTTGTATAGGGTACATGTTGATGTTTTCACCTATCATAAGAGTCTCCAATAGGTGTTCACTCAAAAGGATCTCAACTTGAGACAACGAAGGTGGTTAGAGCTTCTTAAGGAGTACGATATGATTGCGCACTATCATCTCGCTAAGGCAAATATTATGGCAGATGCTTTGAGTAGAATCTCTATGGATAGCTTAGCTCATGTTGATGACAGGGGCAAGGAGGTGGCTAGAGAGGTTCATAGGTTGGCCAGATTGGGGGTTAGGTTGGAAGAGGTTGATAATGGTGGAATTATGATTGTTGATGGTTCAAAATCGTCCTTGGTTGATAAGGTAAAAGCAAAGCAAGATCTTGATTCCTCCTTGTTAAAATTAAAGACCTTGGTGAGAGAGAGCAAGGTGGATGTTTTCTCCCGGGAGGAGATGGTGGCCTTAGGTACAAAGGTAGGTTGTGTGTGCCTAGTGTTGATGGCTTGAGAAAGAAGATTATAGATGAGGCTCATAATTCTTCCTATTCTATCGACATCGGTTCTAACAAGATGTATAGGGATGTTAGGGATGTGTTTTTGTGGGGAGGCTGAGGAAAGACAATGCCAAATTTGTATTTGGTTGTCATGGTTGCCAACAAGTCAAAGCAGAGCACCAAAGGTCGGGTGGCCTAATCCAAGACATAGAGATTCCTACTTGGAAGTGGGAGGAAATTAACATGGACTTTGTGGTTAGGTTGTCCAAGACTAGGAAGGGTTTTAATTCTATTTGGGTTGTGGTTGATAGGATGACAAAGTCGGCTCATTTCCTACTGGTTAAGACTACATATAGGCTCGAAGACTGTACTAGATTGTACATTAATGAGTTGGTGAGATTGCATGGGTTTCCCTTGTCTATCATATCGGATCAGGGTGCTCAATTTACTTCACACTTTTGGAGGTCCTTCCAAAGAGGTCTTGGAACCGAGGGAAAGCCTAGTATAGTATTTCACCCTGAAATGGATGGCCAAGCCAAAAGAACTATCCAAAATCTTGAGGATACACTTAGGGCATGTATTTTGGAGTTTAAGGATAGTTGGCACGATAATCTTGCATTAATTGAGTTTGCTTATAAATACAGCTATCATTTCAGCATTGGTATGACTTCTTCTTAGGCCATCTATGGTAGACGTTGTAGATCACCGATAGGGTGGTTTGAAGTAGGAGAAATGGCTTTGTTGTGTCCAGATCTGGTTATGGAGGCTATGGAGAACATAAGGTTAATTAGAGAATGGTTGAAAATAGCCCAAAGTCATCAAAAGTCCAATGTCGATGTGAGGAGAAGAGAGCTTGAATTAAAGTTGGTGATTGGGTCTATTAGAAGGTGTCACCCATGAAGGGTGTGGTTCATTTTGGTAAGAAGGGTAGATTAAGTCCAAAATTTGTGGGTCCTTCTAGGTTGTTGAGTAGGATTGGTAAGGTGGCCAATGAGTTGGAATTTCCAAGTGAAATGGATTTGGTTCATCTGGTGTTTCATGAGTCTATATTGAGGAAGTGTGTTGGTGATCAGAATGCTATTGTCCCATTGGATCTTTTGGGTGTTATTAAGGACAACTTGACTTACGAAGAGGTTCCAGTAGAGATCTTGGATAGGCAAGTGAAAAGGCTAAGGAAGAACGATGTTGCTTCTGTTAATGTCCTTTGGAGGAATCAACAAGTCAAAAGCGCTACATGGGAGGCCGAAGAGGACATGCAAAATCGATATTCCTATCATTTCTATTCTACTCAAGCCTAAGTCTTCTATGCGATTTCATGCCTCATGTATCTGCCATATATGTCATATGCATGCATTTATATTTATGTTGACAAGTTCATGGTGATTTTAACACTTATATTGAGATTTTTGAAAATGGTGTTTAAGTGTGTTGTTGCATTCTCCAAAGCTAAGTTATGTGGATTTCAACCATTGGGTCTTTTTACCTATGGTGCCCAAGCTTCCGTTTTACATAAAATGCATGTTTCTAAGTTGATTTACTTATGGGTCTTATTTGCTATTAATTTGACTATGATCTATGTTGGGATTTTGTGAAAGTGTGACTATTTAAACATATTTTGAGCTATGGATCTTGGATCTATCTTTAGAATTGATTAACGGTTTTTATGTATGTTATATGAGGGATTACCAATGTTGGTGGGTGGTTTTACATTAAATTTTCGTGCATGATATCACTCTTGTATTCCGTGGTTTTACACTAGCATTTCACACCCACCAAATATTTGATAAAATGTCTGGTTAATGTATCGTGAGTTGGTGAAGGCCTAATGCTTGGCATATGAGTTAAGTGACTTTATAATAGTCGATTTTGTTGTGTGTTGAGTCCATGAGAAGTATCTATTGTGTTGTGAGTTGACCATAGCCAATTGAGGGGTAATGCCTCAATCACTTAGATGGAGGTGGTAAGCCATCAACCAATTGAGGGATTGGTACCTCAGTCATCTCGGATTGGGGTGGTAAGCCATCATACAACTAAGGGGTTGATACCTCAATCAATCTTAGATGGGGGTGGTAACCCATAAACCAATTGAGAGGTTGGTACCTCAGTCATCTCGAATTTGTGGTAAGCCATCAACCAATTGAGGGGTTGGTACGTCAATCACCTTGGATAGGGATGGTAAGCCATCAACCAATTGAGGGGTTGGTACCTCAATCACCACTAAGGGCAGGTCTGCCTTATATTCCAAATTCTAAGTTACTTGGTCTATGATGATTGTCTATTCCTACTAATATAATATGTTCCATGTATAAGCATATTTACTTCAAGTATCATTCATGCATGCGTATTATTATATGTTCACTTATTGCCTAATTATGCATATTGATTATGATGCCTATTTGTTATTGCATTGCATCTTACATACTTAGTACATTCAAACATACTAACGTGTACTCTATGCCTACATGATGTTACTATGTAGGAACCGAAGCTCCACTTGATCACCCTCCTCCTTCACGTGGCTTGTATGATATCTCTATAAGTAAGTTGGTGAGTCCTCAACTTCGAGGATGATCTCTTGATTTATGCTATGTATAAACTCTCTTTTCTTTATGGTATGCTTTGACTATGAGGGTGAGCCTGATTGCTTGTCTTAGCTCCCGCTAAGTTCTACATTTAGAGGTGTCATTGGACAAGTTATATAATGATATTATGAGCCTTGATTCTATTTGACTCTATGATGTTTCATGATATCAATGATGTCCTTTAGCCCCATTTATCCCTATTTACTATTTCTTACTGCTAATTTATTACTTCTGCAACTACGGATGTGTAATGATATGCTAAGATACTTTCTTGGGGTCCCTTCGGGTTCCCAATGCGTCGTGTCACGTCTAGGTCCTATGCTTGGGTCATTACATGTAATGATATGTTAAGAGGCTTTCTTGGGGTCCCTTTGGGTTCCCCATGCATGTCATGTCTATGCCCTAGGCTTGGATCGTAACACAAGTTTGAAGAGTGAATTAAAGCACAAGTATTTCAAAGAATCTCTCATAATATTCTCTCTAAGAATATTGAGTTCTCTGAGCACTTAACCCAAACTACTCAAAATTGACATGAACTAGTGAGAACTTTCGAAAAATAACCTAAAAACTATTTATAAAAATTAAAAATAAGTCCTAAAAAAATTGAAAAAAACTGGTCGGCAAACTCTAGGAAAGCACTCTACGACTCATGATGTCTTCTACGGCTCATAGTCAGGGTCTCGTAATCATCTACTAGATTTCATACTTCTCTTTTTCGACACCCCTTCACGACTTATAAAGTCGTTTATGACCTGTAAAGGGGGTTTCACCTGATGAATTTCCTGTAACTCTACTTCTCTTATCCTCAGGGAATGAAAGGTGGTCTATGACTTGTAAACTGCTCCACTACTCATCTGCATGTTCGTAGAATTAGCTTCTGAAAATTGGCCCCTGAATGGAATTTCTCATGAGGCATCTTTATAACTCATAGAATGCTTTACAACTTGTATAAGGTCTCGTACAACAACAAAAACCAGCAACTTCTGCAATTTTCCCCAAATCATGGCCAGCATGTAATCCTACAAATCCAAACACAAAAGCACATAAAACCCACAAATATCGCATTGAGAACACATAAAATCCTATATTTTAAGCATAAAAATTATTGTATTTTTACAGAACATCAACACTCTCCACATAAAAATGTTGTTTGTCCTCAAGCGTGACTCAATCTATATAGACAACATAATAACACACAAACCTCAATTTAATGGCATACACACATACACATCTTATTCTTAGATACCCACACCAACTTTTCAAAATAGTGTTAGATAGCTATTTAGCAAACCAATGCAAATTGGTGCATGTGACAATACAACTATGACAAGCAAGAGATTATCAACGGTTCACAATTATTGAACAAGTCAAATGCTAGCAATGCAATGCAAGTGCCCTCACAGAAAGAAGTCCTATTTTTTACACTCAATGATGGTTTTATGTTAAATTTTGGGACTATGCGGAAACACTCACTCTCACAAAAGATATTTTTGTATAATGACTAATACCATAGGCTTGCCCCTATACTCATGACTGAGACCTTCAACTAATTAGACTAGAATCAATTTAGGACTTTCTTGGCTTGTAAGTAGGCTCAAGGGGCTTTGGTATGATATTTTGGAAACACAGTGACTAAAGGCCCTCCTTGAAACTGCATGTTTCTACACTTTTGCCCCACCAACTTTGTTATTTTCAACTCACTCTCCCTTTTTCCTCTTTCAAGCTTTTATGTGTACTTTCTTATCATTTTTCAGCTTTTTACCTTATTTTTATACTTCATTTTGCTTTTTAGCTCTCAATCAAAACATCTTTCATTTTCTTGCACCCGGTACATGATTTATCCTTTTACTCCTTATTCCCCACTCACCCCCTTATTTTTGTTCTTCACCCTTATACCAACCACCCTCAACTTAGGCTTTTGGTCTATGTTGAGGTGCACGATATCCATCCTCTGAACCAGGGGCCACTTTAGGTAGCCACTCTCAACTTAGACTTTTTACCTTAGTCAAAGTACATAATGTTCAAGGAAAGACCAGAGCAAATTTCAGGATTTTTCACTAGACAAGGCTAGGTTAATTTGGTGTTTTCAAAGACTAGGTACATGCTAGGCGCAAATAATTAGAACAAGGGATATAACATCAATTTGGTTGGTTATTTTTTGGCTAAAGTGGACTATTTAAGAACAATGGCCTAAGATCCTTTCCTAATCCAATTAACTACATCTAACTTAGAGTAATAGGGAAAGTTCTGAGTTTGCACAAAATATATGAATTTAGCAAATAAGACTCACAATCACATGGCACTACAAACATTATCAACAAAAGACTTCATAGATCATTTTTCTTATCTCAATTTACCCTCACTTATTAGAACAGATATTGCCAAACACCTAAACATGCATGGGTACTATCTAACGACGAATCAAAATTATTTTTGGTGGGCATCATTTTTTCAGAGAAAACACAAAAACGTTCTATATTCCACAAGTATCGGTAGTATATGCTACAAATATTATCTAAACATCCTAAATGTGTCAGTTCAATAGAAATTAAATATCAACTGGGAAAAGAGAAAAAAATACAAGCAAGAAAATCATAGGATCGAAAATTGGGATAGTTATGGACCATAAGCTACTCAGACTTTATTGAGTCCCACAATTACCTACACCCCATCGAAAAAAATATGCACTATCCCCAATGCACAACAAGCAAAAATAGAACATAAAGGGTCAGAAAACATACCAGGGCAACTAAGCACCAATCTTCACCTTGGGTTGCCTCCCAAACAACGCCTGATTTATTGTCTCGAAATGACTTGGAGACATTGGTTACTCAGACTTCGCCAGTTGCCTACACATCACTCTTCAACTCATCTAGATACTTCATGGACTGACGGATATCAAATATAACTTCTTTGTCATTCAATCTAAACCTGAGTTGACCGCCTTCCATGTCCACTTGGGCTCATCCGATGGCTAGGAAGGGTCTTTCCAAGGTGATTGGGACGTCAATGTCAACTTTGCAGTCTAATATCACAAAGTCTGCAGGGAATATGAACTTTTCCACTTTTACCAACACATCATAAAGTATTCTCACAAGATTCTTCACCATTTGATTAACCATCAGTGACCGTATGCTAGTAGGAATAGGGACTCTAAAATCCAAGATTTTTGTAGACCACCCAGGGGCATCAGATTGATATTGTCACCTAAGTCCCATAATGCGCTTGAAAACTCTACACCTATAGTGCAAGGTATGGTGAAAGCACCTGGATCTTTACATTTCTAAGATAAGGACCTTTTAGTGATAGCACTGCAATATTAAAGTTGTTGAGGATGCTCTTGACTCATAGTGCGCTTTTTGGTGACCAATTTCTTTATATGCTTCACATAGCCTGGCATTTTCTCCAAAGCCTCGATGAGAGAGATGTTGATAGATAGTTGTTTTAGCATGGAGAGAAAGTACTTGAACTTGCCTTCCTCCTCCCTCTTTTTGAGTCTCTAAAAAAAGGTAGGAGGAGGCCTATAGACAGGCTTAAACCTCTATGGCACTTCATCTGCTTCACTAACCTATCCTTGCCACGATTATCTACTTCATCTGTACCCTTTGCTGCAACCATCTCCTCACAAACATCTTCTACATCAACCATCATAGGAGGGTTAATAGTATTTCTCCCACCCCTAGTAGTAACCACCATACACTACCCTTCATTTTTTGGATTTCTATTGTATTACTAGGCAGTGTACCCCTCTGACGTTGATTCAACTAAGTTGACACTTGACCGAACTGTTGTTCCAGTTGTTTAATGGCCACAGAACGAGACTATCTTTTGATTGATAGTAGAGATCTCTTTTTTCATGTACTGTAGGGTCTCATCTTGTGTCCCAGCCTTCTCCAATAGGTGATCAAACATCTCCTCAATTCTAGAATAGCCTGTACCTCCGTCACAGTTGTGTGATGGCACATAAGGACCATTTCTAAAATCCCCTCGGCGATCCCAATTTGCATCTGGACCCCTATTCCTATCATAATATCCTTCATCGTTGTCCCTATAAGCTCCATCTTTTCCAATGTTCTAATCTTGGTTTCCTTGATCTTGGCACCAATAGTCCTAATTGGATCCTTGGGCGTTGGTCCAATAATCTCCCATCTGATCATTCACAAAACATGTGTCTTCCTCAAAGTATGGCTCCTCGTACATAGGTCCACGTGGGCTGTTAGTGGACCACTGCGTTTACTTTTTGTTGGTTCCACTTTATTACCACATCCATGGTTGTGCGAAGCTAAGCGAGTTGCTGCATAATTTCTTCATTAATTTTTGCTTGCTCTGACCCTACACTTACAGCACATGAACTCTTTGTGGATGCTCTGTCCCGTTACCCCCATCCATGATTTGTCTTGACTATTTGTTCCACACATTCTGCAATCCTTGCAAATGGTTGATCTAGAAACACGCCCCCCGTGATAGTGTCAGCACATGCCCAACTGCTCTCATCAAGGGCATGGCAGAACATCTCCCCAAAGGCGTCATCAACTATCTTGTGGTCAGGGATATTCCTCAGACATTTTGTAAACTGCTCCCACGTAATGCTTATCGAATCACTAGGAAATTGGTCGATGTTGTTCATATAGTCCTTTAGCTTGAGCTTCATTGATCTAGGGAAGTACCTATCCAAGAAGGCCTTATGAAAGTCCACGCATCTAGTGATTAAACTCTATAGGAGCTAAGATAGCCACAACACAGCAATGCCCGTAAGAGACAATGGGAAGACACGAAGTCCTACAGCATCCATAGATAGATTTTGTGTCCCCATCACACTCTTAAAAACAAATGCCACATTGTGCAAGTGACTATGTGGATCCTCTGATGGTAAGCCCACAAATAGCCCTTGGTTCAGCAGCATCGGAAGCAACCCACTAGAGACTGTGAACTTTGTGTCTGCCGGTTGTGGTGGCAACACAATAGCTCCATTCACATCCATAGCCATGGGGTTCAACCTGTACTGATTTCATTGGTAAGCATTGGCATTGACATCCATAGCCATGGGGTTCAACCTGTATTGGTTCCACTAGTAAGCATTGGCGTTGAACTCTTGAGGTATTGGAATGTCCTCTAGAGGAGTAGGTTCTCATTCCTATCATCATCATTATTATTCCTATTCAGGACTGCATTTGCCATTTTATTGGCGTTATCTTGGGTCATTCTTCTTGTCATTCTATGGATCTCAGAATAAAATGGAGCTGAACTCTTGCCTTGACTCCAAGTGTTGGGCTTACACTACTCATACACCCTGCAAAGAAACAAAAACAAAAACAAAAGTAAAATAAACACTCGAATTACTAATGAATTTACTAAGTCTACCCGTATTTCCCATCAACGACGCCAAAATCTTGAGGTCTCCCAAGTTATACCTCCTTTTCAGAGGATAAAGCAATCGTTGTCAAGAAATAGAACCTAACCAAGGTTAGGGTAGAACCCACAGGGAATATGTAGACTCAAGAAAAATTCACCAATATACAATCTGAGTAGTTAACTGACGCAATTCCCCATGTGGGGGGGGATTTTACAATAATCAATGGGAAAATAAACTAATTATCACGAGAGAAAAATCAATAATGGAGGCCAACTAGGGTATTATGTTTGCCATGATTCCCCAACTCAGTATCCTGAGTCAACCTAATTCTTATCTAGTATATAGCATACAGGACAGTAATTTATGTTTACCAAGCCCTTTGGTCAAAGGTGAGAGGCGAATTTATCTATGCGACTTAGCCCATCTCCATAGTGTGCATTATTAACTGTTACTTATAAGTCCCAGTACAACCTCCCCTTGGCCCAGTTTGGTTGATTAGACAAGAACATACCAATCGAATCTTGTTAACTAATCTCTTTTCCTCTTCATTACTACCTTAGTCCAGTTAGTAACACTAGGCAAATTCTAATGTTGGCGACCACTAGAAAATATACAAAACGAAGAGAGATAATTAATACATACATGTACACCTTCCAAGAATTGTGAATTATCCAGTTTTATTTTGTCAGTTCTTCATGGTTCCCATAACCCGAAATGTGAATTTAGCTACTCATCCTATGTGTAAAATAATAGATTATGAATTGAGAAAACATAATTAAATGCTCACACAATTGAATGAAGATCAAGAAAATCCAATGTCAATGAAAATCACTAGCTTGAAGATTGAATTAAAGCACAAGTGTTTGAAAGACTCTCTCACAATTTTCTCCCTAAGAATATTGAGTTCTCTGAGCACTTAACCTAAACTGCTCAATACTGACATGAACTGGTGAGAACTTCCAAAAAATAACTTTAAAAGAATTATTTATAATATTTAAAAAAAAGTGGTCGGCAAACTCCTCGAACGAACTCTACAACTAGTAGTGTCTTCTATGGCTCGTAGCCGGGGTCTCGCAATCAGCTACTGGAACTTTGGACTTCCCTTCTATGCCACCTCTTCAAAACTCGAAAACTCATTTACGACCCGTAAAGGGGGTTTAGTCTGTTGGATTTCCTGAAAGTCTACTTCTCTAATCCTCAGGACATGAAAGGTGGTCTATGACTCATAAAGTGCTCCACGACTCATCTGCATGTTCGTAGAATTAACATTAGAAACTTGGCCCCTCACTCGAATTCCTCACGAAACATCTTTACGACTTACAGAATGCTCTATGACTCATATAAGGTCTCATACAATTGCAAAAACCAGCAACTTCTGCAATTTTTGACCAAATCATAGCCAACCTATAATCCTACAATTCTAAACACAAAAACACATAAAATCCACAAATATCGCATTGAGAACACACAAAATACTAAGTTATAAGCATCAATAGTGTTGTATGTTTTAAGCACATCAATAACCTATATACAACCAGCCCAATGTCCAAAATTACAACCAAAATGCGAAAAATTGAAATACCTACAAATCCAAAAGCTAAAAACAAAGCGCAACTATAACTATTACACCAACAATCATGGGTTTCCTCAAAAGTAGCTCCTGGTTTATTCTTGTGACATGACTTGGACTACTTGGTTACTTATACTACCCAAACCTCCTTCATCAAATCATCTGAGCTCTTCATTAACTGACAGATATTGAAGATAACTTCTTCATTTTTCAATGTAAACTTGAGTTGATTAGCTTTCATATCCACTAGTGCCCGACCAATGGCTAAGAATGGCCTTTGTGAGATGATTAGGATGTAGAATTTGACTTCGCATTCTAGGATCACAAAGTCTGTAGGGAATATGAATTTCTCGACTTTAACAAGCACATCAAAAAGTATCCCCACAGGTATCTTCACCGTGCGACCAGCCATCAACAACCACATGCTCATCCTAGTAAAGGCTCCTAATCCTAGCTTTTTGATGACCGCAACGGGCATTAGATTTATGCAGGCACCAAGATCACGCAATGCCCTTGGAAATTCCACATCTTCAATAGTGCAGGGTATAGTAAAAGCACCGGGATCTTCTTTATTTTATACCAAGGAACTCATAGCAATTGTACTGCAATATTAAATCTTTTGGGAGAGCTCCTAATTCACAGTGTGCTTCTTCATAACCAGGTCCTTCATGAACATCACATATCCTGGCATCTTCTCCAATGACTCAATGAGAGGGATGTTGATGGAGAGTTGTTTCAACATGGAGAGAAAGTTCTTGAACTTGCCCTCGTCCTTATTTTTGATTCTTTATGGTAAGGTAAGAGGAGGCCTAAGAATAGGCTTGAGCTTTTATGGCATCTCTGTAGCCTTGTCATGATTATCTATGGTATCCGCATCCTTAACCTCAACTATCTTCTCTTGAACATCCTCCTCATCTACTAGCATGGGAGGATCAATGGTTCTCCTGCCAGCACAAGTAGTAACCTTGATGCATTGGCCTTCATTCTTTGAGCTTTGAACTGTGTTGCTAGGCAGTGTATCTCTCTGACACTGGTTGAGTTGAGTTGACACTTGATAAAACTCTTGCTCAAGTTGTTTGATAGCAATAGAATGAGACTCAATTCTTCGGATTCATGTTGGAGATGTCAGATTCCATCTCCCTTAGAGTCTCATGCTATGTCTCATATATCCTGAACAGATGGTCAAATATCTCCTCAACTCTGAAACTCTTAGCACCAGTGTCACGGTTTTATAGTGGCACATAAGGACCATTTTTATAGCCATCTCTGTAGCCCCAATCTGCATATGTGTTGTCATGCCCCGGACCTAGGGCCTAGACATTATCGATGAATGGAGAACCCGAAAGAACCCCAAACATACCTCATAGCATATCATTACACATCCTTGGTTGCAGAAGAAATTAAGTTGATGATAAAAGATAAGCATAAACAGGGCAATTGGTAGTAAGAGTAAATTTCCATATCGTAAACACCAAGAAACGAGAGGGTCAAGGCTCATAGCATATATACATAACATGTCCGAAAACACCTCAAACCTTAGATACTTAGCAAGGTCCAAAATAAGAAACTGCGCTCACCCTCATAATAATTACAATAGGTAATCAAAACATACAAAATATAGTCTAAACATAAGCTTGAGAGAAGATACATATTATCCCCGAACTTGAGGACTCATCATAAACTAACTTCAATAATCCGTCTAGCCACGAGGAGAATCAATAGGAGCTCTAGTTCCTACATGGTGATATCAGGTAGGCATAGAGTATGCGTTAATATGTTTGAATGTACTAAGAATGTAGGATACAATGCAATAAGAGATGGGTATCATAGGCAAAATGCATAATCATAAGCAATAAATAGCATACTAATAATATGACATGTATGAATGATGCTTCAAGTAAAGTCATGCTTATATAGAACATAAGACAAGTGTAAGGAGTGACCATTATAGTGCAAGCCAAGGCCTACCACCCCCTTGGATAGGCGCATGGGGTACAAACATCTTCATGAGGTTGATGGGGTACAAACCCCCTAATAAGGTTGATGGAGTACAAACCTCCCAACAAGGTTGACGAGTACAAACCCCCAACAAGGTTGATGGGTACAAACCCCCAACCAGGTTATCTGGGCCTATCACCCCTTGTGCTAGGCTATCAAGGTACAAACCCCTCAATAGGCTACCCGAGCCGGCAATCCCCCAAGCTAGCTTGGTCACCCCTACACTATGAGATAGTATCATATACATATACACTCCTTTCATCATTATATACATACATTCCTTATCATCATTATTTCATCATCATTATATCATCATTTCATCATCACATAGTCATTCAACTCATCAGACATGTACAGGACCTTCAATTCCTCATGATACCATAATCGGATATTTTATCAAACACTTGACGGGCGTGTAATGCTAGTATAAAATCATGAAAATCAAGAGTGAAATTATGTAATAAATCTTAAAGTAAAACAACCCACCAATACTTGGTAATACCATCTTGCAAAATACATTGAAACCCCTCATCAAATCTCAAGAGAGGTCACGGTTGTAAAGCTTAAAACATGCATAATCATGATGTAAAAATGGGTAATCATGAATTTTCAACCAAACTTTCATAAAAATCTCAATATAGTGTATGGTCATAATTTCTAATGAATAATACCCATAAGCAACACAATATGGAAACACGTAATTTTCATAGAAATGGAAGATTGGGCTTCATGGGTGAAAGGTACCCATGAATGAAAATCGCATATCATAGAACTTCAATTTCTTGAAACTAAGTTGTGAAAGACTTGAAGTTTAGAAGTGGGTCTTGGAATCCAAAGCTTGCTCCTGGGTTTCCTTCAATTTTTATTGGGGTTTTGATATAGGCTCTTGAGAGAATTTGAGAGTGTATTCCAATTAGGAGGAGTGAATTTGATCTTTAGGAATAGCATTAGGTCCTTAAGAGGTGTTAAGATAGCATTGGAATTTCCAAAATACCAACAGAAATGGCTAAATTTACGGAATGCCATTAATGAGGTGGAATTTGGAAAAAACTCCTAAATACCCTTGCACATACAAGGGTTACGAAAACGGGCATAACTTCTTCATCTGAACTCTAAATAAGGTGAAACCAAGTGTGTGGGAAAGCTGATTCAAAGAGCTTTGATTTGGTAGGTCGTGGTCCATATAGTTCTTTGTGTGCTAAGAGATACACTCCTTTAAAGCTGACCCTCCTACCAGTACTTTGCAAAACATAGCCAATGGAAATTCCTTTTGAACTTGGCTTGATGTAGGGGACCCATGATGGTCTTAAACGACAAAAATAAGATTGAATTAGATTTTAATGAGATCTTGAAGCTTGAATTAGTTTCTTGAGATCTAGAAGTGAGTTTGGGGCACTTGAATTGGGGGAAATATTTGTCAAAGTATTTGAATAAGTATTGGGGAATGTCTTGTGCGATATGAGGGTGAAATATGGCTAAGTACATGTATTTTCACACATGGAAACACTTTGGCCCAAAACCCAAAAGTCTTGTATCGAAGAAGAAAAGCAGCACACAAAATGAACTGAGGCGCGCCAAGTGCCTTGGGTGCGAAAATCTCACTGGAAAGTGAATTTTGGGAAAAGGAAATTGCGATTCGTTTGCTCTAAAATTTGGGTTAGACCTATTTCCCACTCCATTTGACCCCTTGAACAAGAATATTAAGTAAGATTTTTTTATATAATGCACATATTTTGTGATATGTGGAAATTACAGTTCCGGGCACTTCCGAGGCACATTCTCTGGCAGTTTTTGGGGCTGTTACAATATCTCACCCTTGGGAACATTCGTCCCCAAATGTCAAAGAAATATACAAGAGAAGAGTAATCATAAAGAGATCAGCACCAACAAGAATGCGACGATACACTTAGAACACCATTTTTAAAATCTCAACATAAGTGTTAAAATCACCATGATCTTTCTCAATATAATCATGACAGCATGCAATGACATAAAGGCTGAAACATAAGACTTGTAATTTATAAAAGGAGTTGACGTGTTATCATAAACTTGAAAAAAATGAAAGAGGTATGAATATTGCTCCTCCATTCCCACTCTGGCTCTCCGAGGATACTATTGACTTGACGATTCTCCCAATGGGCCTTGATAAACACTACGCCCTCAAAAATCAACCTTTACTCATATCTACCCAAATTCTCTGCCAGACCTCCTCATAAGTTGACTCATCCTCCACAGTGTCCACAACTTCAAGAGTCCTATAACACATGAATCACCAACACACCTCTTCAATCCTAGAAACTTGAAGAACTAGACGAACCATATCCATATCCGAAGGAACTTCCTATTCGTATGCAACCTTACTAACCTTCATCAACACCCTATGAAGACTCACAAACCATGAATTCAATTTCCTGTTTACCAGGACAAACCATACCTTTCATGAAGGAAACCTTCAATTAGCCCCAATCACTAACATTGAATTCAAGCTCTCTTCTTCTCACTTCGACATAGGGCTTTTGACGACTTTGGGCTGTCTCCAACCTTTCCCTAATCAACCTTACCATTTCCATAGCATCTATAACCAGATCTGGACCAAAGAAGGCCATTTCTCCCACTTCAAACCACCCAACCGGTGATCTACAACGCCTACCATAGAGAGCCTTAAAAGGAGCCTTATCGGTGCTAGAATGATAGCTATTGTTATAGGAAAGCTCAATCAATGGTAGATGACCACTCAAAAATACAAGCCCTAAGCATATCCTCAAGTGTTTGGATAGTTCTTTTGTCTTGGCCATACTAAGTCTAACTCTTGTACGAAGGTCCCTTTGAAAAGACCTCCAAAATTGAAGTGAATTGAGTACCGCAATCCGACATTATTAGGCAAGGGAACTCCATGCAATCTCACCAATTCATGAATGTATAATTTAGCATATTATTCGACACCATAAGTAGTCTTAACCGATAAAAACCCTTTCTAGTCTTGGGGCAACCCAACCACAAAATCCATATTAATCACCTCCCACTTCCAAGTAGGAATCTCCATGTCTTGGGTTAGGACACCCGCCCTTTAATGTTTGGCTTTAACTTGTTGACAACTATGACAACCGGAACGCAATTTGGCAATGTGCCTCTTCATGCCTCCCCACCAATACACATCTCTCAAATCTCTATACATTGGGCAGAACTGGGGTGAATAGAATAAGGACTATAGGCCTTACCAAGGATTTTCTCCCTCAAACCATCAACACAAGGCACACAAAAACTACCTTGGTACCTAAGGGTACCATATTCCCCTTGGGAGAAAACCTCCACCTTACTATCCCTTACCAATGCCTTCAATCCCAGCCATGCGGGGTCAAGATCTTTTAAGCTTTTACCTCATCAACTAATGAAGATTTAGAACCATCAACACGATAACACCACCATTGTCAACCTCTTATGAACTAACCCACAATCTAGCAAACCGATGTACCTCCCTTGCCACCCCTTTATCTCCACCATCGACATGTGCTAGGCTATCCATAGACACCTACTCAAGGCATTTGTCATAACACTAGCCTCATTGGGACGATAATGCACACTCACAGCATAATTCATAAGAAGTTTTATCCACCTCCTCATCTTAAGCTAAGATCCTTTGGTTAACACATATTGGAGACCCCCTAGTGAATGGTAAACACATCAGCATGCACCCCATATAACCAATGACACCAAATTCAAAAGCAAAACTACAACGGCCAACTCAGGGTCATAGGTAGGATAATCCTTCTCATGCATCTCAAATTATCTAAAAGCATAGGCTCCCACCTAACCATCTTGCATCAATAGACAATCCAACAAATCAGGGAGACATCACAACACAACAAACCCTTCCACGCCCTTCCAGTAAAGACAAGATAGGAGTGGATACGTACTTATCTCTCAAGATTTGGAAACTCTTTTCACACTTGACGGTCACACAACCTTAGCCTTCTTTTGGGTCAACTTAGTCATAGGAGAAGCAATAGAAAAGAACTCATTCACAAACCTCCGATAATAACCCGCTAACTCCAAGGAGCTCCTAATGTCTGATGAAGTCAATGGTCCAGGCCGATTTCTATTCACATACGCCCCCTAAGGATCAACCTTAAAATCATCCCCGAGACCACATGACCTACGGAGTTAAACTTCTCTAACCAAAATTCACACTTCACATACTTGGGATACAACTCCCCTTACCCCAAGATTTGCAACATTACCCCCAAATGGTTCATAACCTCTAAATTATTCAATACTTCATCACTAGCGACTACCACAATCATAACAAGGTAGGGACTAAGGACCCCATTCATGAAATCCATAGACATAACCGGGAATAAGTTACACCAAAAGGCACTACCCCAAATTCAAAGTATCGGGAAGGACTTCACTAACCCCTTGATCACTGGATTCACCTAAATAGGAATGAACTAGGTACAACACCCCTAACTCTTACAAGATGATAAATGCAACCCTTCAAGATCAATTATATCTTAAGACAAGAAACGGATTTACCCCTCGCAACCACCTTACAAGCCCCCACTCAAAGATGGATTTAATAAGTAATCGGAATTTAACATTACGAACCCTACATTCAATGGGGACACAATACCAACACAACTAATCCATCCTAAGAATAGCATCAAAATCCACCACACTAACCGAACAAGTCACAAGGCAAGACCTAATGCAATATGAACATGGAATAAGATCTATAAACTATCAAACAACAATAGGCTCGCCAATGAGATAGACACCAAAGAGAGGTCGGGACACACATGAACCCCACTAGCAACCAAAGGAATAATGAAGGAAATAGTGGCACACTAGCCTATCAATGAAAACACATCAAACCCAAAGAAAATTTTAACATATTGGCAGCAATATCGGGCACCTTATCCCCTTGTTGAGCCACTTGATCAACATGACCACCTTGATCCGAAGGTTGATCACCTTTACACTTCCTTCGAACATATGGACAATTCATTAGCTTGTGACCCACTTTACCATACCCATAATAAGCATTGGTCCTCCTAAAGCATGGGCCACCATGGTACTTTCCACACCTTTGACATTTGGGATTAGTCATCCTACCAATAACGCCTTCACTCTTATTGCGTTTACGAGAGCAATCCTTCACCTTATAACCTAACTCTCCATAACCATAACAAGCATCCATACCTCTCAAGAATGACGCATCATGGCATCTACCACATTTTGCACACCTAACGTAAGTCACCCCACTATCTTTATCTTTGATACTTTGGAACTTTCCTTCAATACGGACACTCTTGGCCTCACCATCCCTCCTCTTACCAATTGGAGTCTTGGGAGCACTCACTTGTTGATCGAGATGAGTTCCCAACTTTTTCACCGCTTTGGCCAATAACGATAAAGCATAGCGAACCTCCACCTTCGTCATATCATCGTCTTGAATAGCTTGAGACATATCTTGTAATGTGACGGTTAGGGATTAGAAATAAGCCCTAGGAAATAACTCTATCGCACGACCTAGATCCTGATGAAGTGAAACATTTCCTAGAATGCCTCTTAGCATCCCATTAATAGTCATGGCGCGCTTCATAACTATAAATAGGACTTTAATCGACGAGGTGTATTGGACGCCAAGGACCTCACAACCTAGTACTATGATACCATCTTTGTCACGCCCCAGAACTAGGGCCTAAACATGGCCGGCGAACGGGAAATCCGAGTGAACCCCAAATAAGCCTCATAGCATATTATTACATATTCTTGGTTGTGGAAGCAATTAAATTGATGATAAGAGATAAGCATAAATAAGGGGAATTGGGACTAAGGGTAAATTTCCAAATCATAAGCACTAAGAAATGAGAGAGTCAAGGCTCATAGCATATACACATAACATGTCCAACAACACCTCTAAACCTTAGATACTTAGCAGGGCCCAAGACAAGCAACCGGGCTCACCCTCATAATAATGACAATTGGTAATCCAAATATACAAAACATAGTCTAAACATAAGCTTGAGATATATATTGTCCCTGGACTTGAGGACTCACTGTAACCTATCTTGAACAATCCATCTAGCCACGAGGAGAATCAGTAGGAGCTCTGGTTCCTACAAGGTGATATCATGTAGGCATAGAGTGTATGTTAGTATGTCTGAATATACTAAGAATGTAGGATACAATGCAACAAAAGATAGACATCAGAGGAAAAATGCATAATCATAAGCAATAGATATCATACTAACGATATGACATGTAAGAATGATTCTTGAAGTAAAATCATGCGTATATAGAATATAATACGAGTGTAAGGAGTGACCATTATAGTGCAAGACAAGTCCTACCACCCCCTTGGATATGCATATGAGGTACAAACCCCTTCATGAGGTTCATGGAGTACAAACCCCCTAACAAGGTTGATGGAGTACAAACCCCCTAACAAGCTTGATAGTTACAAACCCCCAACAAGGTTGGTGAGTACAAACCCCCAACAAGATTACCCAGAACTACCACCCCTCAAGCTAGGCGATCGAGGTACAAACCCCTCAATAGTTTACCCAGGCCTACAAACTCCCAAGCCAGGCTTGGTCATCTCCTACAATATAGAGATAGTATCATACACATACATACTCCTTTCATCATATATATATATATATATATATATATATATATATACACACATTCCTTATCATCATCATTTTATCCATCATTATTCCATCATCATTCCACAATCATTTTATCATCATATAGTAATTTAACTCATAATACATTCTAGGACCTTCAGTTCCTCATGATACCATAACCGAACATTTTATCAAACACTTGATCGGTATGTAATGCTAGTACAAAATCATGCAAGTCAAGAGTGAAATCATAAAAGAAAACTTGAAGTAAAATAGCCCACTAATACTTGGTAATACCATCTTGCAAAATACATTGAAACCTCTCATCAAATCGCAAGAGAGATCACGGTTCTAAAGCTTAAAACATGCATAATCATAATAGGTAAATCATCTTATGGTATAGACTTAATAATGAGTAATCATATTTGATCCAAACTTTCATAAAATCCTAATATAATATATATCCACAATATCTAATGAATAATACCCATAAGCAGCACAACTTGGAAATGTGTAATTTTCATAGAAATGAAAGATTAGGATTCATGGGTGAAAGGTAACCATGAATGAAACCCACATACCTTAGACTGTGAATTTCTTCAAATCGAAAGACTTGAAGTTTAGAAGTTGGTCTTGGAATTCAAATCTTGTTCTTGAGTTTTCTTGAATATATATTAGGGTTTTGATGGAGGATCTTGAGAGAATTTGAGAGTGTATTCCAATTGGGAGGAGTGAATTTGATTTTTAGGAATAGGGTTAGGTCTTTAAGAGGTGTTAAGATAGCATAGGAATTCCCAAAATACCAATAGAAATGGCCAAATTTACAAAATGCCATTAATTAGGTAAAATTTGGCCAAAACCCCTATATACCCCTACATATAAGAGTTCTATGAAAACGGGCATAACTTCTTCATCTGAACTATAAATAAGGTGAAACCAAGTGTGCGGGAAAGCTAATGCAAAGATCTTTGATTTGGTAGGTCGTGGGCCACCCATTTCTTTGTGTGGTAAGAGATATGCCCCTTTAAAATTGACTCTCCTATCAGTACTTTTGCAGAACTTGGCCAACAGAAATTCCTTTGAACTTGGCTTGATGTAGGGGAACCACGATTGTCTTAAATAACATAAATAAGCTTGAATTAGATTTGAATGAGATCTTAAAGCTAGAATGAATTTTTTTACATCCGAAAGTGAGTTTGGGGCACGACACCCAAAAGTCTTGGACCAAACAAGAAAAATAGCACACAAACTGAGCAGAGATTGCGCCCTTAGCTCGTCGCGCCTTGGGCGCAAACCCTCACTGGAAAGTAAATTTTGGGAAAATGAAATTGTGATTTGTTTTCTCTAAAATTGGGGTTAGAATCATTCACCACTTTATTTGACCCCCTGAACAAGAATATGAAGTCGTATTTTCGATATCTGGCACGAATTTTGAGATATATGAAAATTATGGTTTCAGGTACTTTTGAGGCACATTTTTGGGCACTTTTTGGGGTCGTTATATCTGTCTTAGCCCTAATTCCTATCATAGAACCCCTATGGTTATCTTTGAAAGATCCATCTCGATTATAGTTCCAACCTATGTTTCCTTAGCTTTGGCGTCAGTAGTCCTGATTGGACCCTTGGGAGTTGGTCCGAAAACCCCCATCTGATCAGCAATGAACCAAGTGTCCTCCTCGTAGTAGGGATCATCATACGTGGGTGCTCACAGAGGCCGATGAATAACTACATTAACTCATTCCTGATTCTTTTTCATCATTACCTCGATACCTATATGCATTTAGGCAAGCTCTTACATAATCTCTTCATTTATTTTAGCTCTTTCTGAACTAATACTTACAGTGCACAAAACTTTGGTAGATGAGCTATCTCTTTGCCTCAATGTACGAATTGTCATGACCATCCTTTCCATTCTTTCATGATCCTTGCAAATGGTCGATCTAAGAACATGCTCCCCATAGTGGTATCAGCATAGGCTTGACTATTCTTACCCAGGGTAAGGCAGAAGATCTCCACCAAGGCATCATCAACTATTTTATGGTCTGGGAACTCCTCAAGCACTTTGTGAACTGCTCTCATGCAGTACTAATTGAGTTACCAGGAAGTTACTCAAAGTTGTTGATTTGGTCTTTCAACTTGAGCTTATTCGATATCGAGAAGTACCTCTCCAAAAAGGCCTTCTGCAGCTTAGCCCCAACTGGAGATTGAACACTATGGGAGCTTAGATAACGATAGTGATGTATTGCCTGTCAGTGATAATAGGACAACACCAAGTCCCAAAGCATTCTTTGACAGATTATGTGTTCCCATCACACTCTTGCAGATAAATGCAACGTTGTGTAGATGACTATGCAAATCCTCTGATTGTAGGCTTACGAACAACCCATGGTTTTACAACATCTGAAGCAACCTACTCAAGACCATGAACTTTGTGTCAACCGATAGTGGTAATAACATAAAAGCTCAAGTAACCTCCATATCCATAAGGTTTAGCCGATATTGGTTCCACTAATAAATTTCGACATTGAAGTCCTATGGCTGGGAAGCAATATCCTCAAGAGGAGGTGGGTTGTCATTATTTACATTATTATTTTCATTCAATTAGACCTGTATTTGCCTTATTGTTTGCATTATCTTGGACCATTCTTCTAAGTCTTCTCTAGATCTCTAGGTCAAGCAGAGGCAAGGGTATGCCTTGACTTCATGTGTTTGGTATACACTACACCTATACCCTGAAAGAAGAAAAAACAACAAGATACGTAAAATGAGGGGAATAAGGATTAATTACGAAATTACTTGAATTAGACAAGTCTAGTCATATTCCCCGGTAAGGTGACAAAATCTTGATGTCGCCCAAGTTGCACCTCCTTTTGAGGCTAAAGAGATCATTGTCAAGATATATAACCTAATCAAGGTTAGGGTCGAACTCCACAGGGAATATGGTAGACTTAGAAGAATTCAATTGCAATATAGGTGATTAATCGACTTATCTCCCCAAAAGGGGGTTTTGTCATTACTATTAAAAGTGATTCTAAGCTAAGCCAAGAGTTAAACCAACATGAAAAGGAACTAGGGTATTGTGTTCCCCATGATTCCCTAACTCAACATTACCAGATAATCGAATCCTCTTCAATTTGGTAGCATGCAGATTGGTAAGCTAAGTTTACCAAAACTTTGGCCCAGATGAGAGGCAAATTTCACTTTGTGATTTGCTCCATCTTCATTGTGTGACATTACTAACCCTTACCTATTGTCCCAGTAGAACCTCTCCTTGGCCCAGTTCGGTTGATTAGACGAAAAACATCAATAAAATCCTGCTAATTATTCTCTTTTCCTAATCATTACTGCATTGGTCCAATCAGTAACACTAGGACGGTTCTAATGTTGGCCACCATTAGAAATCATTCAATACAAAGAGAATTAATATATACATGCATGCACATTTTTCAAGAATTACAAATTATCTAGTTTTGCCTTGTTAGTTCTTCATGGTTCCCACAACCCTAGATGTGGATTTAGCTACTCATGATTAGTGTAAATGCAAGACTTATGAATTTGAATAACATAATTGAGCACTTACACAAGAGAATTAAGCATGAGAATTAAGCACAAGAAATCCAACTCTTTATAAGAATCACAAGATTGAAATTAGAAGATGAAATAATATTTTTACAAGTGTTTCTCAAACTTTCTAATGTTTCTCTATTGTTCCTTCTTTGTTCTCTATGAAAAATAACTTAAAAATCTATTTATAGTATTTAAAATAAAAAATCAAAATGAATTAGGACAACTAGGTCGGCAGGCTTTACGAGGTACTCTACGGGTCATATAGAAGTTTATGACGGGCTTTCGTGAATTGTTGCTTCAATTCTAGACTTATATTCTACGACACCCTCTACAACCCGTATATGATTCTATAGCCTGCAGGGGGTTTCATCTAATGGAATTTCAGAAATTCCCCACCTTCTGATCCTCAGGGTACGATAGCAAGTCTGCGGATCATCTACATATTTGTAGACTAGACTTCAGAAATACACCCTTAACTAGAATTGCACAAGAAACCCCTTATATGGATCGTAGAATACTCCATGTCCCGTAAAGGCTCTCGTGGATCATCACTTTCAACAACTTATGCACACTTTGCCCAAAAATAGTGCCAACCATAAAATCCTGCAAAACAAACATAAAGCCTCATCAAACTTACTAACATCGCATTGAGAACACACAAAATTCCAAGTTCTAAGCATCAAAAGTATTGCATCTTGATAGCGCATTGACAAGTGTCAGGTCAAGAGTCACCTCTGTACCATATGTGGAGGGGATTGCTCTAGCACAAATGATGGAAAGCCAACATTTGGCATCAGTCGTGAACTCATGTGAATCAACTTCTTTGTGCGAAGTGAACCAATTCAGAGGAACTCTGTTGTGCAACTTGTCCACTAACCACTGAGTTCCTAACTCTTGATATCTCTCCCTATACACTCAATTATCCACATCTAGCAGCTCATATAGAGCATTGATCATTGTCAGACTAAAATCAATTCTCATTCCTTGGAATGTGATAGCTACTAACTCTCCAAAGTTAGTCTCCAAGGCATTAACATAAAACTCAGCTACTGAAACACCCCTGATATGCTTCAAAATGCCCCATAATCATAATTTTCATATTTCTCAAAATTCGCATGTGATTTCAAAAATCCGAGTTTGTATTCTCGATCGGGGCAAAATTGAGTGGGAAATGGGTATAACCCAAATTTTAAAAGACCCACAACGAAAAATAACTTTTACTAATTTCTGAAATTCCAGTGTCTAACTGCACCCAAGCCGCGAAGCGCTAGAGGCGCGGACTAGTATAAATTTTGCCTCTACATTGGGTCCACAGGATTTCAACTCAATATTGGTACTCAAGGACTCATTTCAAGCTCTAAGTCTACTTCAAGTTCACCTCATAGAATTCAAGGTTTAAATTATGGGGGGTTTCATCCATGGATCATTTCACCCATAGAGCCCAACCTTCTCTTTCTATTAAAATTGCATGTTTTTAAGTTGTATTACTTATGGATATCTCTTATTATGAATTTTAACATAAATCATGTTGGGGTTTTATCAAGTATTGATTGATTATGCATGAATGTCTATTTCAAACTTATTCTGTGAATTAATTTTGTCTATTAAGACTATGCATGTATTGAGCTATGAAACTATGAGATATTATGAGCTTTTGTGATGGATTTCAAGGTACTCTACATGAGGGTTTTACTACATGTTGGTGGGTTTATCTGCATTGAGTCAACTCATATTATTTCACTCCTGAATTTCATGATTTTGAATAAGTATCATGAACGCATCATGTGTTTGATAAAATGACATGACAAGAAATCTCAAGTTATTGATGATCTATTACATGATTTACAAGTCATGTGACTTTATGATGATTAAAGGCTTTGAAACATGTACTGAATTCATGAAAAGTATATAAGATGTTGCAAGTATCAAGTTAAGCCATATTTCAAGATTTTCACCTCTTGTGAGCCATTCATGTTAAAGAAAGGGACCATGTATGATTATTATCTACTCTCATGTTCAAGTTAGGCTCACTATTCGAGGTCAAGCATGTTTATGAGCTATTTAAGTCATGTCATCATGTCTCTTACAAGTTATTCATGTTATGGTTAAAGTATGACTATTTCAAGTGTTCCACGAGATTTGACTTAGCACTGATTGAGGCTTAAGATGAGACCTCGACTAAAGTATCATTATATAAATCTTAGTCTCTAAACTATGTGCCACCATAGTATTATACATGATCTCTCTTATGGCTTTTTAGTGGATCCATCTAGTTATACCACGCCATGACAAGGGGGTAACACGCCTCGATCACCTTGATGAGTAGGTGACATGCCTTATATTATTCATTGTATGGCTACTATGGTAAGTAGACGACACCTTGCCAAGGGTTTGACATGCCTCGATCACCTTGTCAAGGGGGGACATGCCTCAATCACCTTGCCAAGAGGGGTGATATGCCTTGTATTCCAGGTAGTAGCTTGCTTGGTACATATTGGTTAAGGTCTCTTCCCTCACATTTATTAAGTGTTATGCAAGTTGAATGTTTTATAAGTATATTTTATTACAAGCATTGATCATGCATGTCAAGCTGAGATTATATAATCCACTGCTTATGATTATTCATTTTAAACATATTGTCTTATGTCTTTGTTGCATTTCATCCCGCATACTTAGTATATTTAAATGTCCTAATGCATACTGTATGCCTACATGATATCACCATATAGGAACCGGAGATCCTTTCGATCATTCTCCTCCACATGGCTAGTTTAATTCTCGGAGAAAGCATTAGTGAGTCCTCAATTCCGAGGACAATATCTATTTACTTTATGTTATGTTAAGACTCTTTCTTATGTTGAATACTTATTTTTGTGAGGGTGAGCCTAGGAAGTGTCTTAGCCCCCGCTCCGTTCCAAGTTAGAGATGTTGTTGGATGCTATGATGTATTTATGTTATGAGCTTGAATCTTTTATGATTTTGTCACTATCAAAGACTTCCCTTAGCCCTGATTCTCTTTCTATTATATCACTTGTTGATATTTATTTGCGTCCATGACAAAGGATGTGTGAATGATATGCTAAGAGGCTTGTTTGGGGTCCCTTTAGGTTCCCCATTTGTCGTGTCACATCTACGCCCTATGCTTGGATCATGAGAAGCTTGGTATTAGAGCACTAGTTTGTGAATGGTCATCAGAAATCCAATACACCGCATCAATTAGAGTCTTATTCATGGTTGTTAAGTGCACCACATCTATGAGTGGGAGGCTATGAGGCATTTTAGGAAATGTTTTACTTCTTCATGATCTATGACTTGCGGCAGAGCTAATCCCCCTAAGCCTATTACTGATCCCTGACCAATAGATTTCAGAATATATCTGAACCTACTCAGAATGGTGGACAAATGGGTAACCATCTCTTACTTAAGTATCAACTTCCCAACGACGACATGTCAAATGTGGAGGTTCGTAATTCTCTATGGCTATTGGCCAAGGTTGTAACCACTCAACTCAATCAAAAAGTGGGTGCCCTCAATACTTCACGGGATAAAAGGAAGGAGAGGAAGGCTAAGAGGCCCCAAGTTGGTGGTGCCTCATCTTCTACTAGTCTACAAGTTCCCAAGTAAAAGAAGAAAAGGATCCCTTCTGCAACTTTTCAAGGGTGTGGCAAGAAGCATCAAGGAAGGTGTTTGGTGGGCATCGAAGGTTGTGTCAAGTGGGATGGTGTTAGTCATAAGATGGGAGATTGCGTGGTGGCTTCCACGGAAGGGAGAAGAAGGGCTCAATTTGAAAGTAGACTTCCATAGGCTAAGCCCGGTGGCAATGGTGGAGCGACCCATCCTACATGCCCAAAATGTGGGAGAAATTATGGTGGCACATGTTGGAGGAATATAGGTGCATGCTTTTTGTTTGGCAAGATGGGCTACATGATTTCTGATTGTCCATATGCTCAAAGGAAAGGCAAGGATATTAGTGTTCAAGTTTTTCCTTCGTGCCATAAGTGTGGAAAGTACCATCCGGGAAATTGTTTGGCCAGTTTGAGTGCATGCTTCGAGTGTGGCGCAAAGGATCATAAGTCGATACATTATTCATGGGTTAACGAGAATTATGAGGATAACCTTCGACGTCCTCAACCATACCTCTCTAGGGGTCACTAGATTTGGAGTAGTGCTTTACAAGTATGTTAAAAAAAATTATTTTGATGTGTATGCATTGATAGATCCGGGTGCCACTATTTCTTTTACTACTCCTTTTATTTCCAAAAGCTTCATGTAAATCCTGAATTATTTTGTGAACCTTATGAAGTGTCAACCCCTGTTGTTGAGTCCATTATTACTAAAAGAGTATATAGAAATTGTCTTGTGTTCATATTGTATATAGTCTTTCCTTGTGATTTTGTTGAATTAGACATGGTGGATTTTGATATCATTCTTGGTATGGATTGGTTGAATGCATATTATGCCTCAATTGATTGTAGAACCCGTAAGGTTAAATTTCAATTCCCTGATAAGCCCATCCTTGAGTAGGAAAATTGTGATGTGGTGGTCATAGGTAGGTTCATTTCTTGTCTTATAGCCCAAAAGTTAATTTCTAATGGTTGCCTTTATCATCTTTTGAGGATTTGGGATGTTGAGTCCAATGTCCTTCCTATTGAGTTGGTTCCAGTGGTCAATAAGTTTCTTGATATCTTTCCCGATGAGCTTCCCAATGTTCCTCCAGAAAGGGAAATCGACTTTGGTATAGACCTCCTTCCCGATATTCAACCCATTTCCATTTCCTCTTATCGTATGGCACCAACAGAATTGAAGGAGTTGAAGGATTGATTGACGGATTTTTTGTAGAAGGATGTCATAAGTCCTAGTAAGTCACCTTATGGTGCATCGATATTATTTGTGAAGAAAAAGGATAGCTCTCTTAGAATATGGATTGATTACTAAAGTCACCATAAAGAACAAGTACCCTCTACCAAGAGTTGATGACCTTTTTGACCAATTACTAGGAGCTCGTCACCTTTCTAAGATTGATCTTTGGTATGAATACCACCAAGTGAAGGTGAGAGAGTGTGATATTCCCAAGATAGCTTTTCAAACTAGGTATGGCCACTTTGAGTTTGTGGTTATGTCCTTTGGATTGACTAACGCACTGGCTATGTTTGTGGATCTCATGAATAGGGTCTTTAAAACCTATCTTGGCATATTTGTGGTGGTATTTATTGATAATATATTGATTTATTCTCAGAGTGAGGAGGACCATGTGAATCATTTAAGGGTGGTGTTGCAAATCTTGAGGATGATCAGTTGTTTGCTAAATATGAAAAGTGTGAATTTTTGTTGTAAAAGGTTGGTTTTCTAGGGCATGTGGTATCGAGTAATGGCATTAAGGTGGATCTAAGAAGCTGGAGGTGATAAGAAATTGGCCTAGACCCTTGACTCCATTTGATATTAGGAGTTTCTTAGGTTTAGCGGGTTACTACCGGAGGTTTGTGAATGATTTTCTTCTATTGCTTCTCGTATGACAAAGTTGACCCAAAAGAAGGAAAAATTTATATGGATCAATGAATGTGAAAAGAGTTTCCAAACTTTGAAAGGTAAACTTGTCTCTGCTCCTATCTTGACTCTACTGGAAGGGTTGGAAGGGTTTGTGATATTTTGATGCCTCAAGAATTTGCTTGGGGCGTGTTTTGATGCAAAATTGCAAGGTGATAGCATATGCATCTAGACAACTTAAGGTGCGTAATCGAAATTATTCCAGCCATGATCTTGAATCAGAGGACGTAGCGTTTGCTTTAAAAATTTGGCATCACTACTTGTATGGGGTTCATGTTAATGTGTTTACGACCACAAGTGTCTCCAATATGTGTTCACCCAAAAAGATAGCTTGAGACAATGAAGGTGGCTAGATCTCCTTAATGATTATAACATAAGTGTACATTATCATCCAGGAAAATCTAATGTTGTGGCTGATGCTCTAAGTAGACTGTTCATGGGTAGTCTAGCTCATATTGATGATGGTGGCAAAGAGGTGACTAGAGAGGTTCACCGGTTGGCTAGGTTGGGGGTTAGTTTGGATTAAGTTGAAAATGGTGGTGTAGTAATTGTTGATGGTTCTAAATCTAGATATTGACCCCACCTTGCTAGAGTTGAAGACCTTGGTGAAGGATGGTAATGTGGGGGTTTTCTCGCAAGGGGAAGATAGTGCCCTTAGGTACCAAAGTACGTTGTGTGTGCCTTATGTAGATAACTTAAGGGAGTTGATTTTGAAGGAGGCTCATAATTCATCCTACTCTAGTCACCTTGGTTCTATAAAGATGTGTAGAGATTTGAGTTAGATTTATTGATGGGGTGGTTTTAATTGGACTGGACTTAATAATGGATATAATGGAGAAAGTGAAGCGTATAAAGGAAAGGATTGAGGAATAAAGATGTAGTATCCATCAAGGTCCTTTGGAGGAATCAACAAGGTAGAAGTGTCACTTGGGAGGCCGAAGTGGACATGAAGAAGTGATATCCATACCTCATTCACACTATTCAAGCCTAAGATAACAAATTCAGTCTTATCATTGATTTCAAGCCCTAAGTTTCATCCTCATGTCATTTTGCATGCAATCATGTTCATGATAACAAGTTTATGGTGATTTTTGACGTTCATATTGAGCTTTTTAAAATGATGTTTAAATGTATTTGTTGCATTCATGTCGGGCTAAAATCTTCATAATTACTTCTCTTACGCATGTTTCTTTGATATTTGGGGATGAATATTCCCAAGGGGGAGATATTGAAACATCCCTCATGTGCTTCGGAATGCACCATAATTGTAATTGAGTGGGAAATAGATATAACCCATATTTTAGAAGACCCAAAGCGAAAAATAATTTGTGCTAATTTTTGAAATTCCAGTGTCTGTTCGTGCCCAGGCTGCGACGTGCCAGGAGAGCGGACTAGTGCAAATGTTGCCTCCACGTTACGCCGAGGGTGCAAACCAGTATATTATTTTCTTTATTTTTCTTATTTCGCACAAGGGCATCCGGATAATAACCCCATGCCCATTTAAACATGAAATCACCCATACTTAGCATTTTTCAACTATCTCACAAAAACCCTCTCTAAAATCTCGCTAAGACTATTAATTCACTCATTCAAATCTAAGGATTTGAACTCAATTTTGGGACTCAAGGACTCATTTCAAGCTCTAAGTCTACTTCAAGTTCATCTCACAGAATTCAAGGTTTAAGGTATATGGGTTTTCATCCATTGGTCCTTTTACCCATGGAGCCCAACCTTCTCTTTCTATGAAAATTGCATGTTTTCAAGTTGTATTACCTATGGGTATCACTTAATATGAAATATGAACATAAATCATGTTGGGGTTTTACCAAGTATTGATTGATTATACATGAATATCTATTTAAAGCTTGTTCTATGAATTGGATTTGTCTATTGAGACTATCTATGTATTGAGCTATGAAACTATGAACTATTATGAACTTTTGTGATGGATTTTAAAACGCCCCAAAAATGTGCTTCGGAAATGCCCATAATTATAATTTCTATATATCTCAAAATCTGTATGCCATATCGAAAATCCGGCATCATATTCTTGATCGGAAAAAAACTGAATGGGAGATGGGTATAACACTGATTTCAGAAGATCCATAGCGAAAAATGATTTTTGCCAACTTTTCGCAAAACTGTGGGCATCCATGTTGGCTCCGCGACGCTGACCTATCACGGAGCAGTGTTATCGCTTCCTTAATTTTTCCTATTTCGGCCTACGGCATTGGGTTTTTGGCACCATGCCCATTTATGCGTAAAAATACTGATACTTAGCCATTTTTGAACTCTATATAACTCAAGACCCTCTCAAAACTCCAACTCTTAACCAAATATTTTATCCAAATTCAAGTGTCTCAAGCTTAATTTCGGATCTCAAGAACTCCATTAAAACTTCAAGTCTCCTTCACATGTACATAAAGGAATCCCCAAATTTAGGTATGTGGGTTTCACCCATTGGGTCCTTTCAACCATGGTGCCAATCTTCCTATCTTATGAAAATTGCATGTTTCCAAGTTATATTATCTACGGGTATCTTTTATAATGGATTATAAGTATGAAATGTGTTGGTGTTTTATGAAATGTTAATTAAATATGCATGTCTATCTATCACAAGCTTATACTATAGTTGGTTTTTTCTATTGAGACTACATATATTTTGAGCTCTGAAACTATGATTTATTATGATATTTGATGATAGATTTCAAGGTATCTCACGAGAGGGTTGAAACAACCCCAAAAGTGCCCGAAAATGTGCCTCGGAAGAGCCCGAAATCATAATTATCATATATCTCAAAATTCGTGTGTGATATCAAAAATCCGACTTCATATTCTTGCTTATGGGGGTCAAATTTAGGGGGCCAAGGGTCTAACCCGAATTTTAGAGCAACCATATTAAAATACAAAAATCACAAAATTCAATTTCTAGAGGGAAATTCACATCACTAGCGCGACGCGCCAATGTGTTAAAAATGCCCAAATTTTTTATTTTTGGTCCAAGACTTTAATTTTTGGGCCTAAGTGTTCCCAGACGTGAAAATATGTATACTTAGCCTTATTTTACCCTCATATCACCCAAAACATTCCCCAATATTCACTCAAACACTTAGTCTTATATTTCTCTTAAAGCCTCATTCAGATCTCAAGATTGTCCTTCAAGCTTCAAGTCTCCATCTCTAATCTTTATCAAGTTCATCTCCAAAGCTAAGGTATGTGGGTTTCTTTCCTGGGTTCCTTTCACCCATGATACTCAAGCTTCTTTTTACCTAAAATTGCATGATTTAAAGTTGATTTACTCATTGGTCTCAATTATTATGAAATTTACTGCACACTTTGTTGGGGTTTAAGAAATTATGATTGTTTTAGCATGTTTTGAACTATAAATCTAAGATCTATTGAAGGGTTTGATGAAAGATTTTGACGTATATTGCTTGAGAGTGTTACCAAGTATTGATTGATGGTTTTACATTGGATTTACTTACATGTTTTCACTCTTGAATTGCATGATTTTACACAAAAACTACACACTCGCCACGTATTTTATAAAATGTACGGATTATGATTCTTGAGTTGTTCAAGGCCTAATGCTTGACATATGAGTTATATGACTTTATGATGATGAAATTATGTTGTAAATGTTTTAGTTTCCCGATAAGCTTCTATAGTGCTACATGTTGACCATAACCTTGTGTGGGGGTCGATACCTTGACCACTTTGATGGATGGTGTCAAGTCCATTAATCGTATTGACGGGGTTGGTACCTTGATTGCTTTGATGGAGGGTGTTAAGTCCATTAACCGTGTTGAGGGGTACGTACCTTGATCACTTTGATGGAGGGTGTTAAGTCCATTAACTGTGTTGAGGGGTTGGTACCTTGATCACTTTGATGGAGGGTGTTAAATCCATTAACCTTGTTGAGGGGTTGGTACCTTGACTACTTTGATGGAGGGTGTTAAGTCCATTAACCTTGTCAAGGGGTTGGTACCTGGACCACTACCAAGGGGGTGTTAAGCCTTGGATTTTGAGTACTAGTTGCTTGATCTATGATGATGGTCTATTCTTATACACATAATATTTTCTATATAAGCATGTTTTACTTCATGTATCATTCATACATGTCATATTGATAGTATGTTATTTATTGCTTATGAATATGCATTTTGATCAGGTTGGCTAGCTCTTGTTGTATTACATCCTACATACTTAGTACATCCAAATGTACTAACGCATACTTTATGCCTACATGATATCACCATGTAGGGATCGAAGCTCCATTTGGCCATCTTTCTCCTCCACGTGGCTAGTGTGATTGTGTCTCAAGCTAGTTTGTGACTCATCCATTCCGAGGACGTCGGGCTGTGTTTCTTATGCTATGTATTGATACTTTCTTCTTTATTGCTACTTTGACAATAAGGGTGAGCCTGGTTGCTTTGTCTTAGCCCCCGCTAAGTATCTATGTTTATAGGTGTTATTGGGTAAGTTGTGTATTATGCTTAAGCTCGACACATCTATGATATTTAAGTATTACTCTCTCTTTTCACTCTTTCCCTTAGCCCCAATTTCCCTTTTTTGTGTTTCTTATGTTGTTTTTTCTTGCTTCCATGACCAAGGATATGTTTATAATTTGCTAGAAGATTGTTTCGGTTTCCCAATTCGTAGGTCATTTGTAGGCCCTAGGCTTGGGTCGTGAAAAAGAGAGCCCAGTTGCTTTGTCTTGGCACCTGCTAAGTATCTATGTTTAGAGGTGTTTTTGGACAAGTTGTGTATTATGCTTGAGCTTTGACTCATCTATGATATTTAAGTATTACTTGCTCTTTTCTCTCTTTCTCTTAGCCCCAATTTCCCTTGTTTATATTTCTTATGTTGTTTTGTCTTGCTTCCGCTACCAAGGATGTGTGTATGATATGCTAAAAGGCTTGTTTGGGATTTCTTTGGGTTCCTCCTTTGCCGGTCACATCTAGGCCCTAGCTTGGGTCATGAGAAAAAATGGTATCAGAACACTAGGTTGTTAGATCCTCAGAGTCCAACACACCGCATCGATTAAAGTCTTATTCATGGTTGTGTTGTGCACCACAACTATGTGTAAGAGGCTATGAGGCATTTTAGGAAATGTTTCCCTTCTTCATGGTCAGTGTCATCCTATAGAGTTGTGGGGAGGTTGTTTTCCCCTAACCATTGTTATTTGATATGCCAGATCATGCCTAACATAAGAGGAAGACCAGCCCCTACCCCGGAGGAGTAACCGGCTAATAGAGAGCTTCGGGATTCTCTCACTTTGCTAGCCGAAGTTGTGGCTAATCAAGCCAACCAAGGGGCCCAAGCCCCTCATGCTCCTACTCCAACATCTCAAGTGAGGGACTTTTGAGGATGAACTTATCGGTATTCTATGGGTCAAAGGCTGATACGGACCATAAAGAGTCCGTTGTTGAGGTCTACAAGGTATTGTCTATAATGGGAGTTATATCAGAGCAAAATCTGAAGTTAGCATCTTACAAACTCAAAGGGGTAGCACAAATATGGTTTAATCAATGGAAGGAAGAGAAGAAAGTTGGTTATGTGGTGCTTTGGGGAGAGTTTAAAATGGCTTTCCTTAATCGGTTCTTCCCTCTTGAACTTAGGGAGCTAAATTGGAGGATTTTATGAATTTGAGACAAGGGTCCATGAGTGTGAGGAAATATTTTCTCAAGTTCACCCAACTTTCAAAGTATTCTCCACACTTGATTGCCAACTCAAAGGTGAGAATGGACAAGTTCGTGATGGGTGTCTCTGACTTGGTGAGTGAGGAGTGTCGGTACGCTATGTTGATTGGTGACATGGATTTGGCCTGCTTGATGACCTATGCCAAAAAAATGGATGAGGAAAAGTTGAGAAAGAGGAGAGGTAAGGAGGCCAAGAGGGCCCGTGGGGAAGGGAAGTTCCAAAGTTAGTGGTAGTCTGATACTTTATTATAGATGCCCAAAATGTTGTAAGCGTCATGATGGCCATGCTTGAAGAGGACCAATGCTTATTATGGTTGTGGAGAGGAGGGCCACAAGATAATAGATAGTCCTCATAGGCACAAAAAAGGTAGAGGTGGTGATGTTGATCAAAGGGATATTCCTAGATGTAATAGGTTCTATGCCCTTCAAATAAAGCAAGGAGTGGAAGAGGTGCCCGATGATGCTACCGGTATGTTAAAGGCTTTTCTTGATATTATTGTGCATGCTTTGATGGGTCCGGCGGTTACCTTTCCTTTAATTGATCCTTTTGTTGCTAGTAGGGTACGATTATGTGAGTCTATTGTTGCTAGAAGGGATTTAGGTATTGTTCATGTTCTTATTGCATAGGGTCTTATGTTGTCATCTTGGTTGAGCTTAGTTTGTGGATTGGAGATCTTGAGGTAGTTTGGCTACTTGCTTGTGGTGTTTCCAATGAGTGTAGAACCCGTAAGGGTGTAATATGGTGATTAAGGATGGTCGATTCATTTGGTAAACTACAATGGATTAGTCACTTCTCTAAGCTTGATCTTTGCTTTAGATCTTGTCTCCAAGTGAGGCGAGGGTAGGTGACATTCCTAAGTGTCTTTTGGGACTAGTGGTGAGCATTTGAGTATTGTTGGAGCTGTGTGGTTGACTTATGCATCGGCTATGTTTAGGAGTTTCAGGAATAGTCTTAAAACCCTACCTTGTCATGTGTTGTGGTGGTCTCTAGACGTGGTGCATTTATTTATTAGAGCTTGTGAATCATTTGCGAGTAATGTTGCAAGTCTTGGTTGATAAGGGAATTTTTTGCTAATTATAATAGGTGTGAATGGAAGATAACAAGAAGGTGGTTAAAATTCTTTAAGGATTATGACATGAGTGTGCATCATTTGTCCCTAGTAAGTTTAATGTTGTGGTTGATGCTCTGAGTAGCCTAGCATATCTTAATGTTGGTAGCAAAGAGATGACTTGAGGGGTCCATTGTTTGGCTGGATTGGAGGATTAGGTTGGAGGAAGTTGAGCATAGTGATGTAATATTCCTTATGGTTCCAAATCTTCTTAGGTTGGAGAGGTCTAGGTTAAGCAAGGCCTTGATTCCATCTTATTAGTGTTGGAAGTTTTAGGTGAAGGGATGGTAGAGTGCAGGTTGTCTCCCAAGGGGGAGATGGTGAGTCATGGTACCGAGTTGACTAGGTGGGTTTAAGGTTGATAATAGAGCTTAGGATTGTGAGTCCTTGTAGGATGTAGAGGGAGGTTGGTAAGGTTGCTTAAGGATTGGCATTACCTAGGGTTATAGTTATGGTTTGTCCGACTTTCATGCTTCTAGGTTTAAGGGATGTGTTGGTGACTCTAGTGTTATAGGACTCGTTAAGATTGTGGGTGATGTGGAGAATAAGTTGGCTTAGCAGAAGGTCCCGATGGAGGTATTGGATGGATGAGTGGAAAAGTTGATTAATAAGGATGTGGTGTTCTTCTAGGCCCTTTGGAAGAGTCATCTATTCGTATGTGTCTATCGAGGAGCCGGTGCGGGCATGAAGAAGCATTATTTGTATCTCTTTCATTCTATTCAAGCTTATGATATCATGTCAAATCCTTTAGTTGATTTTATGTCTCATGTTCCAGCACTGAGTCATTTGCATGCATTCACGTTTACATTGAAAGGGTTCATGGTGATTTTACACTTATGTTGATATTTTTGAAATAATGTTTAAGTGTATTGTTTCATTCTTGTATAGGCTGGAATTATCTTATTTATGTCTCTCGTGTACGTTCTTTTACATTCAGGGACAAATTTTCCCAAGGGAGAGATATAGAAACAACCCCAAAAGTGCCCAAAAATGTTCCTCGGAAGTGTCCGGAATCGTAATTCCAATATATCTCAAAATTTGTGTGTGATATCAAAAATTTGACTTCAAATTCTTGTACAAGGGGTCAAATTTAAGGGAATAAGGGTCTAACCCGAATTTTAGAGCAACTGTATCAAAATCCGAAAATCACAAAATACGATTTCCAGAAGCAAATTTGCATTACTGGCTCATCACGCCAATGTCTTAAAAATGCCCAATTTTTTATTTTTGGTCAAAGACTTTTAAGTCTTTGGAATAAGTGTTCAAATACGCGAAAATACCTATACTTAGCCATATTTCACCCTGATATCACCCAAAACATTCCCCAATATTCACTCAAACACTTAGTCTTATATTTCTCTCAAAATTCAAGTCTCAAACCCTCATCCGGATCTCAAGATTCTCCTTTAAGCTTCAATTCTCTATCACCAATCTTCATCAAGTTCACCTCCAAAGCTAAGATATGTGGGTTTCTTCCATAGGTTCCTTTTACCCATGATACCCAAGCTTCCTTTTATCTAAAATTGCATGATTTAAAGTTGATTTACTCATGGGTATTAATTATTATGAAATTCAATTCACACTTTGTTGCGATTTATGAAATTGTGATTGTTTTAGCATGTTTTGAGCTATAAATCTAAGATCTTTTGAAGGGTTTGATGAAGGGTTTTAACATATATTGCTTGATGGTTTTAACAAGTATTGATTGATGGTTCTGCATTGGATATACTTGCATGTTTCACTTTTGAGTTGCATGGTTTTACACTAACACTACACACTTGCCAAGTCTTCGATAAAATGTCTAGATTATGATTCTTGAGTTGTTGAAGGCTAATGCTTGGAATATGAGATATATGACTTTATGATGATGAAAGTATGTTGTAAATGTGTTAATTTCATGATAAACTTTTATAGTGGTACATGTTGACCATGGGGGTTGGTACCTTGATCACTTTGATGGAGGGTGTTAAGTCCATTAACAATGTCGAGGGGTTGGTACCTTGATCACTTCGATGGAGGTTGTTAACTCCATTAACCATGTTGAGGGGTTGGAACCTTGACCACTTTGATGGAGGGTGTTAAATCCATTAACCTTGTCGAGGTGTTGGTACTTCGACCACTATCAAGGGTGTGTTAAGCCTTGGATCCCGAGTACTAGTTGCTTGGTATATGATGATGGTCTATTCTTTTCTACGTAAAATGTTCTATATAAGCATATTTTACTTCAAGTATCATTCATACAAGTCATATTGACAGTATGTTATTTATTGCTTATGAATATGCATTTTGATTATGTTGCCTATCTCTTGTTACATTGGATCTTACATACTTAGTACATTCAAATGTACTAACGCATATTCTTTGCCTACATGATATCACCATGTACGGAACGGAGCTCCATTTGGTCATCCTTATCATCCTCCACGTGGCTAGTGCGACTGTCTCTCAAGCTAGTTGGTAAGTCTTCCATTCTGTGGACGTCGGTCTATGTTTCTTATGCTATGTGTTGATACTTTCTTCTTTATTGCTACTTTGATAATGAGGGTGAGCCTGGTTGCTTTGTCTTGCCCCCCGCTAAGTATCTATGTTTAGAGGTGTTGTTGGAAAAGTTGTGTATTATGCTTGAGCTTTGACTCTTCTGTGATATTTAACTATTACTATCTTTTTTCTCTCTTTCCCTTAGCCCCAATTTCCCTTGTTTATGTTTTTTATATTGTTTTGTCTTACTTCTGCGACCAAGGATGTATGTATGATGTGCCAAGAGGCTTGTTTGCAGTTCCTTCGAGTTCCCAATTTGCCAGTCATGTCTAGGCCCTGGGCTTGGGTCGTGACAAGAGTTTTGCAATATATTGGTGAGTTGAGTTGCATTGAGATTTCTCACATGATTTCACTCTTGAATTGCATGATTTTTAACAAGCATTACATATCACCAAGTATTTGATAAAATGTCAAGTCAAGAAATCTCAAGTTAATTGCATGTTTTATAAGTCAAGTGACTTCATGATGAATATGAGCTATCAAGTATGTTACAAATTCATGAAATTATTTGTGGTTATGCAAGCATGAAGTTAATCCCTATTTTCAAGATTTTATCACTTGTGAACCTTTGATGTAAATGCAAGGGTAATGTTTGATGATGATCTATTTTCATGTTTCAAGTTAGGCTCACCATTAGAGGTCAAGTATGTTAAGTGCTACTCATGTCATGGTTCCATGTTTATTGTAAGTTATTAAAGTACGATTATTATAACTATTCCGTGGGATTCGACTTAGCACTGATGGATGGATTGTTCTCTTTCCTTGAACTATATGCCAACATAGGATTATGTTATACCCTTGCTATACTAGTGGATCTATTTAGTGCACTTTCTTTTGAAATTCCTCCTGGAATGGGATAGGCTCCCATAAGGTGAAATTTTTCATGAAATCCTTTTCGAAATGGGATGGACTCCCGCAAGGAAGGTTACTTCTCCGAAATGGAATAGAGTCCCATAAGGTGAAGCATGGTTTA
>JAABOM020072395.1:0-25897 GCA_011800125.2 Solanum clarkiae | reverse complement strand
CAAGTTGAATGATTTACAAACATGTTTTACTTCAAGCATTGATCATGCATGTCATATTGAGATTAGGCTTATTATTTTCTATTACTATGCATTTTGACTATATTGACTTATATCTTGTTGCATTGCATCTTACATACTTAGTACATCCAAATATACAAACGCATATTTTATGCCTACATGATATTACCATGTAAGGACTGGAGCTGCTCACAATCATACTCCACGTGGCTAGTGAGATTATTAGAAGAAAAGCTTAGTGAGTGCTCAAGTTCAGGTACACTATCTACCTTCCCTTGCTATTTCTAAGACTTCTTGATATTGAATATCTGACATTATGAGGGTGAGCCTGGAGAGTGTCTTGGTCCCAGCTCTATTTCTTTTTTAAAAGTGTTGTTGGAATATCTTGAGGTATTTATGGTATAAGCTTTGTTTTTATGATTATTAAAGACTTCCTTTAGTCCCGCTTCCTTTTATATTATCTCTTGTTGTTGTTTACTCTTCTTCCGCGACCAAGGATGTGTGATTGATATGTTAAGAGGCTTGTTTGGGTCCCTTCGGGTCCTCATTCACCATGTCATGTATAGGCCCTAGGCTTGGGTCGTGATAGACTTGGTACCAGAGTACTACGTTATTAATGGTCATCAAAATCCAACACATCACGTCAATTAGAGTCATGTTCATAGTTGTGAAGTGCACCAAAACTATAAGTAAGAGGCTATGAGGTGTTTTAGGAAATATTTCCCTTCTTCATCATGTATGTCGTGCTTTAGAAGTAAGGTAAGGGTTTTTCCTCTAACGAATTTTCTTTTCTAATCTAGATCATGCCGATTGCAATAAGAAGAAGAGCCCATACACCCGAGGAGCAACTGGCTCATCCCATTCATCAAGCTCCCAAGATGAGGGAATGACCCATGATCAATTTTGAGATGTTATCACTATGTTGGCCCATGCCATGATCAATCAATTGAACCAAGGGGCCCAAGCCCCTCATGCTCCTACTTCAGCCTCAAGGGTAAGGGATTTTACTAGGACGAATCCACCAGAGTTCTATGGGTCCAAGGTGGATGAGGATCCCCAAGAATTCGTTGATGAGGTGTATAAGCTGTTATCCGCCGTGGGGGTTAATTCGGAGTAAAAAGCAAAGTTAGCAGCCTACCAACTCAAAGGGGTGGCTCAAATATGGTCCACTCAATGGAAAATAGAGTAGGGGAATGTTGATGCTATCCCTTGGGAGGAGTTCAAACTAACATTTCTCAACTAGTTCTTTATTATTGAGCCAAGGGAGGCGAAGATAATGGAGCTTATGAATTTAAAGCAAGGGTCTATGATTGTGAGGGAGTATGCCCTTAATTTCAACTAACTCTCCAAGTATGCCCTAAAATTATCCGAAATGGGATGGACTCCCGCAAGGAAGGTTACTTCTCCGAAATGGAATAGAGTCCCATAAGGTGAAGCATGGTTTACCTTGGCAAGTAGACCACCTTTTTATCGGTAAGGGGTAATTATCGGGATTCCAAGTTGTAGAAGCTTGGTCTTATTCTATGTAGGTTGTGGTCTCTTCCCACATATGTATTATGTTCTATGCAAGTTGAATGATTTACAAACATGTTTTACTTCAAGCATTGATCATGCATGTCATATTGAGATTAGGCTTATTATTTCCTATTACTATGCATTTTGACTATATTGACTTAAATCTTATTGCATTGCATCCTACATACTTAGTACATTCAAATGTACTAACGCATATTTTATGCCTACATGATATCACCACGTGGGGACTGGAGCTGCTCACGATCATACTCCACGTGTCTAGTGAGATTATTAGAAGAAAAGCTTGGTGAGTGCTTTAATTCAGGGATACTATCTACCTTCCCTTGCTATTTCTAAGACTTCTTGATATTGAATATCTGACATTATGAGGGTGAGCCTCGAGAGTGTTTTGGCCCCAACTCTATTTCTTTTTTAAGAGTGTTGTTGGAATATCTTGAGGTATTTATGGTATAAGCTTTGTTTTTATGATTATTAAAGACTTCCTTTAGTCCCGCTTCCTTTTATATTATCTCTTGTTGTTGTTTATTCTTCTTCCGCGACCAAGGATGTGTGATTGATATGTTAAGAGGCTTATTTTGGTCCCTTCGGGTCCTCATTCACTGTGTCATGTATACGCCCTAGGCTTGGGTCATGACAGACTTGGTACCATAGCACTACATTGGTAATGGTCATCAAAATCCAACACATCACATCAATTAGAGTCATGTTCATAGTTATGAAGTGCACCAAAACTATAAGTAAGAGGCTATGAGGTGTTTTAGGAAATATTTCCTTTCTTCATCATCTATCTCATGCTTTAGAAGTAAGGTAAGGGTTTTTCCTCTAACGAATTTTGCTTTTCTAATCTAGATCATGGCGATTCCAATAAGAAGAAGTGCCCGTACACCCGAGGAGCAACTGGCTCCTCCCGTTCGTGAAGCTCCTCAAGATGAGGGAATGGCCCATGATCAATTTTTAGATGCTATCACTATGCTGGCCCATGCCATGATGAATCAATTGAACCAAGGGGCCCAAGCCCCTCATGCTCCTACTTCAGCCTCAAGGGTGAGGGATTTTACTAGGATGAATCCAGAAATGTTAAATGGGTCCAAGGTGGATGAGGATCCCCAAGAATTCGTTGATGAGGTGTATATGGTGTTGTTCGCTGCGGGGATTAATTCGGAGTAAAAAGCGGAGTTAGCAGCCTACCAACTCAAAGGGGTGGCTCAAATATGGTTCACTCAATGGAAAATAGAGAAGGGGAATGTTGATGCTATCCCTTGGGAGGTGTTCAAAGTGACATTTCTCAACCATTTCTTTCTTATTGAGCTAAGGGAGGTGAAGATAATGGAACTTATGAATTTAAAGCAAGAGTCTATGATTGTGAGGGAGTATGCCCTTAATTTCAACCAACTCTCTAAGTATGCCTCGTAATTAGTTGCCAAGCCATGGTCAAGGATAAACAAATTTGTGTCGGGTGTGTCCTACTTGGTTAATGAGGAATGTCGAACTGCCATGCTTGTAGGTGATATAGATTTGTCCTGCCTCATGACATATGCTGAACAACTAGAGGGGAAAATCTTAGAAAGAGAAGAAGTGGTGAGGCCAAGAGGGCCTATTTTAAAGGTGGATTCCAAAATTCCAAGGATGGCCCATTTCCTCAAGGCCACAAGTTCCAATGACACGGGTCATCCAATGCTTCCAACAAGAGGTTTTCCAATGATAGGGTGCCTAATCAAAGGTTCCAAAGTGGTAATGGAAGAAAGGTAAAGCCTAAATTTCCAACGTGTGAAAAGAATCATAGTGGTCCTTGTATGAGACATTCAAATACTTGCTTTGGTTGAGGTAAACATGGCCACAAAGTCATTGAATGTCCTCATGCTCAACCCAAAGGTGGGACGGTCATCCACAAGGCCAAGGTGCAAATGTGTATCAAAGGGGAAGAGGAGGCCAACAAGGGAGTGCACCAAGGCAAAATATATTCTATGCTCTTCAAGAGAGACAAGTGGTGAATTAGATGCCCGATATTGTCACAGTTATGTTTTAAGGTTTTTGATATTTATGTGTATGCATTGATAGACCCGGGTGCCATTCTTTCTTTTATTACTCCTTTTGTTGCCAAAAAGTTTCATGTTAATCCCGAATTTTTGTGTGAGCCTTATGAAGTGTCTACCCTTGTTGCTGAGTCCATTGTTGCTAAGAGAGTCTATAGAAATTGTCCCATGTTCATTTTGCATAAAATCTTTCCTTATGAGTTTATTGAATTAGATATGGTGGATTTTGATGTCATTCTTGGGATGGATTCGTTACATACATATTATTCTTTTATTGATTGTAGAACCCGTAGAGTGAAATTCCAATTCCCTAATGAGCCTGTCCTTGAGTAGGAGAGTTTGGATGTGGTGGTCAAGGGTAGATTCATTTCTTTTCTTAAAACACAAAAGTTGATTTCTAAGGATTATATCTACCATCTTGTGAGGGTTAGGGATGTCGAGTCCAAAGTCCTTCCTATAGAGTTGACTCTGATGGTTAATGAGTTTCTTGATGTCTTTTTGCTGATGAGCTCCCCAATGTTTCTCCCGAAAAGGAAATAGACTTTGGTATAGACCTTCTTCCCGATACTCAACCCATTTCTATTCCCCCTTACCATATAGTCAAGGCAGAGTTGAAGGAGTAATCAAGGGATTTGTTGGAGAAGGGTTTTATAAGGCCTAGTATATCACCTTAGGGTGCACGGGTGTTGTTTATGAAGAAGAAGGATGGTTCTATTAGAATGTGCATTATTTACCAGTAACTTAATAGGGACACCATAAAGAATAAGTACCTTTTTTCAAGGATTGATGACATTTTCAACCAAATTCAAGGGGCCAGTCACTTTTCAAAGATTGATCTTCGGTCCGGGTACCACAAAGTAAAAGTAAGGGAGTGTGACATTCCCAATACGGCTTTCTAGACTAGGTATGGGCACTTTGAGTTTGTGCATATGTCTTTTGGGTTGACTAATGCACAAGCTAAATTTATGGATATTACGAATAGGGTCTTTAAATCCTTCCATGACTTGTTTGTAGTGGTTCTTATTGATGATATCTTGATTTACTCCCTTAGTGAGGAGGAGCATGTGGATCACTTGATGGTGGTGTTGCAAATCTTGAGGGAGGAGAAGTTGTATGCTAAATATTAAAAATGCGAGTTTTTGTTGAAAGAGGTTGCATTTTTGGAACATGTGATGTAGGGTGATGGTATTAAGGTGGATCCTAAGAAGACGGAGATGGTTAGAAATTGGCCTAGACCTTTTACTCCATCGGACATTAGAAGTTTCTTGGGTTTGGCAGGTTATTACCAGAGGTTTTTGAATGGCTTCTCTTCTATTGCTTTTCCTATGACTAAATTGACACAAAAGAAGGCAAAATTTGTGTGGACCGATGAGTGTGAAAAGAGTTTCCAAACATTGAAAGATAATCTTGTCTCTGCTCCTACCTTGGCTCTACTGTAATGGCTGGAAGAGTTTTTGGTCTATTAAGATGCCTCTAGAATTTGTTTGGGGTGTATTTTGATGCAAAGTGGTAAGGTAATAGCATATGCCTCTAGACAACTTAAGGTGAATGAGAAACATTATCCCACCCATGATCTTGAATTGGCAGTCATGGTATTTGCTTTGAAAAGTTGGCGTCACTACTTATATGGGGTTCATTTGATGTGTTTACCGATCATAAGAGTCTCCAATATGTGTTCACCCAAAAAAATCTTAACTTGAGAGAAAGAAGGTAGTTAGGGCTTCTTAAAGATTATGATATAAGTGTGCATTATCACCCCGGCAAATCTAATATTGTCGCTAATGCTTTAAGTAGGGTTTCTATGGGTAGTCTAACTCATGCCGATGATGGTAGAAAAGAGAAGGCTAGAGAGGTTCATCGGTTGGCTAGATTGGGGGTTAGGTTGGATAAACTTGATAATTATGGTGTAGTGGTTGTTGATGGTTCTAACTCTTTGTTGAATGAAGAGTTATAGGCAAACAAGATCATAACCCCGCCTTTTTAGAGTTCAAGGCCTTGGTGAAGAATGGTAAAATGGAGGTATTCTCCCAAGGGGATATGGTGCCCTTAGGTACCAAGGTAGATTGTGTGTTCCCAGTGTTGATAACTTGAGAAACGAAACTTCAGTTGAGGCTCATAATTCTTCCTATTCTATCCACCCTGGTTCCACAAAAATGTATAGAGATTTGAGGGAAGTGTATTGGTGGGGTGGTATGAAGAGAGACATATCCAAGTTCATATCCGATTGTCACAATTTCCAACAAGTAAAAGCCAAACATCAAAGGTCACATGCCCTAGCCCAAGATATAGAGATTCCTACTAGGAAGTGGGAAGAAATCAACATGGATCTTGTGGATGGATTGCCTAAGACCAGAAAGCATTTTGATTCTATTTGGGTTGTTATGAATAGAATGACAAAGTCGGCTCACTTCCTACCTGCGAAAACTACTTATGGTACCAAAGATAATGCCAAATTGTACATTCATGAGCTAGTTAGATTGCATAAGATGCCTCTGTCTATCATTTCAGATCGTGTTGCTCAATTCACTTCTCACTTTTGGAGGTCTTTCCAAAGAGATCTTGGTACCAAGGTTAAGCTTAGCATAGTCTTTCACCCTCAAATGGATGGCCAAGCCGAAAGAACTATCCAAACTCTTAAAGATATGCTTAGAGCTTTTTTGGAACTTAAGGGTAGTTGGGATGAACATCTTTCACTTATTGAGTTCACTTATAACAATAGCTACCACTCAAGCATTGGTATGGCTCCTTTTGAAGCTCTTTATTATTGGCGTTGTAGATCATCGGTTAAGTGGTTTGAAGTGGGGGAGATGGCCTTGCTAGGTCCAAATTTCACCATGGAGGCCTTGGAGAAGGTGAGGTTGATTTGGAGAGGTTGAAAATAGCCCAAAGTAGACAAAAGTCCTACTTTGATGTGAGGAGAAGAGATCTTGAGTTTAAGATTTGTGATTGGGTCTATTTGAAGGTCTTACCCACGAAAGGTGTAGCTCGATTTGTCAAGAAGGGTAAATTAAGCCCAAGGTTTGTGGGTTTTTATAGAGTTTTGAGAAGGATTGGTAAGGTTGCATATGAGTTGGAGTTACCCACGGAGATGGACATGGTACATTTGGTCTCCCATGTGTTTATGTTGAGAAAGTGTATGGGTAACCCAAGTGCCATAATGTCTTTGGATGTTTTAGGTGTTGTAGAAGATAATTTGACTTATAAGGAGGATGTTGTGTAGATTTTGGATAGACAAATGAAGATTTTGAGAAACAGAGATGTAGCTTCCGTTAAGGTCCTTTGGAAGAACCAACAAGTTGAAAGTTCCACATGGGAAGACGAGGCGAACATGAGAAAGCGATATCTATATCTCTTCCACTGTGCTCAAGTCTAAGGAGCTAATTTAAGTCCCCTATATGATTTCAAGTATTAATATTCATCCCTTATGTCATTTTGTATGCATCCATGTTAATGTTGACAAGTTTATGGTGATTTTGATATTTATGTTGAGATTTTTGAGAATGATGTTTAAATGCATTTGTTTCATTCATGTTGGGATGAAATCTTCATAGTTACTTCTCTTTTGTATGTTTCGTTGACATTCGGGGAAGAATATTCCCAAGCGAAAGATATTGAAACGCCCCAAAAATGTGTTTCAAAAATGCCCATAATTATAATTTTCATATATCTCAAAATCTGTGCATGATATCGAAAATCCAATTTCATATTCTTGATCAGGGAGAAACATTGAGTGGGGAATGGGTATAACCCCAAATATATAAAACCCATAGAAAAAAATGATTTTAGTCAACTTTTTGAGAAACAGTGGGCATCCGCATTGGCTCCGCGATGCGGTCCTACCGCAGAGTAATGTTATCACTTCCTTAATTGTTCAAGTTTTGGCCCCATGCCCATTTATGCATAAAACCATTTATACTTAGTCATTTTTCAACTCTATATCACTAAAGATACTCTCAAAACTCTTTCCAACACTTCACCAAATATTTCATCCAAATTCAAGTGTCCCAAACTTAAATTCGGATCTCAAGAATTCCTTCTTCTAGTCTGCTTCACATCTACATCAAGGAATCCCCAAATTTAGGTATGTATGTGTAACACCCTACATCTCACATGTACTAGTCGTATGTAAATGGAGCATGATATGGATTGGTCAAATCAGCACCTATTTTTGAAAGTGCTTGAACTTCACCTTAGAAGGTTATGTGTATGTCTAACGCTTAAGATGAGCAAGGGCATATAATTTTAAGATAAATTGGGGAGGTATAGCCCTTAAATGAGGTGAGAGAATTGAGGTGCTTGTAGGACTTAGGAAGCTAGTAGGTGAGTCACCTACATGCTTAGCTTAAATATGCTATGTAGACGGAGTCGAGACCCGGCACCGACTCGGCCTAAGTTCGATAATGAATAACGGCCAAGCTAAGAGTGTAATTACACAACATTGGTTAGCATTATATATAAGAAAGATTGACATCCCAAGCTAATTACATGAAAGGCCCAATTATATTCAAAATCTTCTTAATATTTTTGGCCTAAACCAAGTGGAAAATAAGATAAAAATGGCAGCACAAGCCCACCAAACTAAGACCCACGAAAGACCAATTGAAAGGAGTTGGTAGGAGAATCACCTACTTGACTTTATATGGCTGAAAATCTTTAGAAAGTTAGCCAAAGCTATTCATTTAAAAGGGCTTAAAAATAGTCCCTTAAGTTATTTCACTTTAGAACGGTTTTCATCTTTCCTAAAGACTTTCTTTTACTCTTTATTTCACTTCACAAGGCAGCTACAAAAAAACCCTCCAGGGTTCTTGAAGGAAACCTGAATCTTGAAGGATAAGGTAAGTAGAAATATCCATGTATCTGGTATACTTTTCCATGAAAAACAAGAAGTATATGCTAGTCATACTTGTGAACAATGATTGGACAGTATGTGTTTAGAAAGTTATTGCACACTTTCTTTGTTTTAGTGACTTCTCTATGGTTTGTGGGTTGGATTATAAAGGGAAGTTGATGTTGTTAACATGGTTTAAGTTATAGATATTAATCTAAGGTTGTTGCCCTGATTTTGTTTCACTTAAAAATGAGTTTTATTGTGTTATCTTAATTGTGATTTTGATTGGAACTTATGGGCTGATTGATGGAAGGCTATTGTCTTACACCCTTCATGACAACTTTGGTACTATTCTAGGACTTTTTAAAGATTGTATACACCATGTATATGGAATGGGTAGTAGGCACATATGCTTAGGGGTGAAAAGGATGAAAAAACGTCGTTGGGTCGATTCTTACAGGTTGTTGCCCGAAGTTTATTCTTAAATTAGATTAGACTGCCAAGACATATTTAGTAATTACTAATGCTTATTTTATTACCCCTCCCCCAATATAGATAACTACTTGAGAGAAAAGGAGGTTACTTCGAGGTAATAATGAGGTCGTACAACGAGGTATATAAGGCTAATTAATTTCATGTTATTTGACATGAAATCTAGATCCTTCCTTGGCACATAAATGCACTTACCAACTCCAATATAACTAAGAACTTTGTTTCCTCTCTTTCACATGTACATATGCTCCCATATATAGACATTTGCAAATCTGCATACATACTTGAATATCAAGATACATGAGTTCTTTCTACTAAACAAAGTTCATGTTGTTTCATTTCATACGCATTTCATTACTTGTGTTACCTACTCCTTTCATTATGGTATTGTCTTTAATGATTATTTACATATCACATTCTATATCTATAGTCCTATAACTCAAACATTATGACCACCAAAAGATTCATCTCAAAAGTGATTGAAAGAAAATGTAAAGTAAGTTGCTTATTGATGGGTGGTAACCCTAAGGGTGGAAGAATCACCTAGAAGGGGCTGATCCCATTACAGGAGGTAGCCCAGGGGTGAAAGGAAAAGTCTAGCATGGGCCGATCCAGATATAAATTTGCCACTGATCAGCTGGTCATTTGTATTATATGTTGTGCACTGATTACACAGTAAAGGTAAAGTAATAAAAAGAACATAAAGTACATGATTCCACAGTATGACTAAAGGTGGTCTGCTTTCCTTACACCAGTGTATGATTTCATTTTATTTCTTACTTCATATACAGTATTTCCTGCCTTACATATTCAATATATTATCTCGTACTGACGTCCCTTGTAGGGGACCTACATTTAATGATGTAGGTACAGGTGCTAGTAGATCTCTCCCGTAGGAGTACAGGATATCCAATTGTTGTTACTAATCTCCTGGTTGCTTCAGGGATTTTTGTGTCTAGAGCTTATATATATATGTATTGTATAGCTAGTCATGAGGTAGAGCCATTCTTGACCCTTATCAGATACTTTTCCTTATCTAGAGGCTTTGTGGACAACGTAATGTAAAGTGTGGTCATGTCTCGTACTTTAGGCATTTTGGCTCCAACGGCCTAGTCATACGTTTTTCCTTTTGGCTTGTTATTATTGTCTACTTTCTTAAATGCATGTTGAATATAGAAACCCCCTATAATGTTCATAGCAAGTGCATGGCTATATGTTGGTTCTCCCGATCCTTATCGACAATGGGTGCCAATCTACCTTAATAGGACTTTGGGCTTGACAAAAGTGGTATCGGAGCGGGTTGTCCTATGAGTCTACAAAGTCGTGTCTATATGGAGTCTTGTTTATCAATGTGTTGTGCACAACATTTATAAGCTGGAGGCTATGTGGCATTTAGGAGTTGTCACTTTCTTTTCATTCTTTAGATCGTACTGTAGAGTCAAGTATAATAGGTGGATTGTATCTAACCACTAAATTGTTTTGTACAACAAGTATGCCAGAAACAAGGAAAAGCAAAGGCAAAGGTAAGGAAGTAGAAGTGGTAGTTGGTGTACTCGGTCTGGTGAGACAACAAAATAAGGCCCAAGATGAGTCTCTATCGCAAACCTCTCCAACTCCTTGCCTCCTGAAGAGCCAAGAAGTAGTGATATTCCTCCAGAACCACACACTGATGCCACCATTTAGGATCTGGGAAATGCATTCCAGCTATTAACTTATATAAATGCTAGCCAAGGTCAAAGACAAGACGGCTTAGTTATTGTTGTGAGTGGTGTGAATAGGGAAGCTAACACAAGGATACGTGATTTCCTTAATTTGGACCATCCATGCTTCACCGGGTGAGATCCTAATGAAGATCCCAAGACTTTGTTGACTAGACTCAACTCACTTTAGATGTTATGCATGTGACTGATACAACAGTTGTTAAGTTAGCGACATATAGGTTGAAGGGTAATACAAGGATACGTGATTTCCTTAATTTGGACCCTCTATCCTTCACCGAGCGAGATCCTAATAAAGATCCCAAGACTTTGTTGACCAGATTCAACTCACTTTAGATGTTATGTATGTGACTGATACAAAAGTTGTTGAGTTAGCGACATATAGGTTGAAGGGTGTAGCTATATTATGGTATGAAGCTAGGAAGCAATCCAAGGACATAGATGCACCTTCAACTATGTGGAAGGAGTTCAAAGAGGCATTTCTTGACCATTAGTTTCCATTAGAGATCCAAGAGGCCCGTGCATACCAGTTCTTGAATCTTCACCAAGGGAATATCAGCGTGAGGGAGTCTAGCCTTCAATTTAATTTCCTATCCCAGTATGCTCCCAATGTAGTTGTTACTACGGTTGACAGTGTTCATCGATATGTGGATATATTGGAGATGTATTTGGTCAGAGATTGTATCATTTCTTCTTTGAATAAAGACATAGATATAGCGAGGGTGCAAGCTTTTGTACAAAAACTAGAGGATCAGAGGCAAAGAAGGACACAAGAGTTAGAAAGGACACAGTCTAAGAGGGCCAAGTCTACGAGGCAGTTTACACCACCCTAAGGTAATCTTAGGCCTCAAATTTCTAATAGACTGCCTAGGCCATCATCGTCCTACTCTGCAGCCAGTGCTCCACCACAACTTTAAGGGTCTAGAAGTAATCAGTTTGGTCAACGAGGTGAGGGACAAGGTGCATGGACAACAAGATATCCGGCAGGCTAGCAAATGACTCCTAAGCAACCTTGTAAAAAGTTTGGAAGAAGACATTCAGGTATATGTCGTGTTGGGACAGATGCTTGTTATTGTTGTGGTGCGTCAGGGCATATGATGAGAGATTGTCCGAGGAGACATATGGGTGATATAGCATAAACTACTGGGTTAATTATTGCATCATCATCATCAGTTCCTCCATTAGGTAGGGGTCAGCAAGCACCTACTGGTCGTGCTAGAGGTGTTACAAGGGCAGCTAGCTCTAGCGAAGTCTAGGATCGCGCTTGTGCTTTGGTGAGTAGGAAAATTTGGAAGCTTCACCCGATGTGGTAACAGGTACATTGTCCATCTTTTTACATAATATATACGCATTAATTGACCCTAGTTCTACACTATCATACATCACTCCACTAGTTGCTAGGAAGCTTAAAAGAATGCCTAAATTATTGAACAAACTATTAGAAGTGTCTACACTAATTGGTGAATCTATTAGGCTAGAAGAGTTTATTATGACTATGTAGTGATTTTTTGTGATTGTGACATATTGGCTGAGCTTATTGAGCTAGTAGTAGTGGAATTTGATGTTATAATGGGTATGGATTGGTTAGCTTCTTTTTATGCCACCATGGATTGCCGAACTAAGAGAGTGTTCTTCCACTTTCTAAATGAGGCAGAATGGGAAGGCAATATTGGGGCTCCAAAGGGTAAGTTTATCTCTTATTTTAAGGCAAGAAAGATGATATCCAAGGGATATATATGTCATTTAGTTAGAGTGAGGGATACGGAGATGGAATCACCAACTCCTCAATCAATTCTAGTAGTAAATGAATTTGTTAATGTATTTCCTGAAGATTTTCTAGGCTTACCTCCAGAACAAGAAGTAGATTTTGATGTTGACTTAGTTCCAAGCACTCAACCTATTTCTATCCCTCCATATAGAATGGCCCCGGCGGAATTACGTGAACTAAAAGAGTAGTTAAAAGACTTATTAGAGAAGGATTTTATAAGACCTAGTGTGTCCTCATAGGGTGCACCAGTGTTATTTGTACGTAAAAAGGATGGCACTTTCAGAATGCGTTCGACTATTGATAGTTGAATAGGGTGACAGTTAAGAACAAATACCCCTCCCCAGGATTGATGACTTATTTGATCAATTACAAGGTGCCAAATGTTTTTCAAAAATTGATCTGAGATTAGGTTATCACCAAGTGAGGATAAAGGAGAAAGATATACCTAAGACAGCTTTAAGAACACACTATGGTCACTTTGAATTCCTCGTTATGTCATTTGGGATAACGAATGCACCATCACTTTTTATGTATCTAATGAATAGGGTATTCAATCCATTCTTGATGTGTTCATGATAGTATTTATAGGTGATATTTTGGTAGATTAAACAAGATCAGAAGAGGACCATGCAAATCAGCTACAACAGGTGTTACAAGTTCTTCGTGATCGATAGTTGTATGCTAAGTTTTCTAAATGTGAATTTCGGTTAAAATTAGTGACATTCTTGTGTCATATTGTATCCGATGAAGGAATAAGGATTGATTCACAAAATATAAAGGCTGTGAAAGATTGGCCAAGGCTAACAAGACCCACGAAAGTTCGAAGCCTCCTAGGATTGGTAGGTTATTGCAGGAGGTTTGTTGAGGCTTTTTCTTCTATTTCTGCAACTCTAATGAAGTTGACACATAAGGCAACTAAGTTCCAATGGAATGATGCATGTGAAAGGAGCTTCTAATAGTTGAAAAGCAGGCTAACTTCTGCGTTTGTGCTAATACTTACAGAAGGCACCGATGGGTATGCAGTGTATTGTAATGCTTCAGGAGTTGGCTTAGGTTATGTAATGATACAACATGGTAGGGTAATTGCTTATGCTTCGAGACAACTATGTCCACATGAGAGAAACTACCCAATACATGACCTTGAGCTAGCAGTGGTTGTTTTTGCTTTGAAAATATGGTGCCACTACATGTACGGGGTTCACATTGATATATATACTGATCATAAGAGTTTGCAGTGCATCTTTATTTAGAAAGACCTAAATATAAGGCAACGGAAATGGCTAAAGCTTATAAAGGATTACTATGTTAGTATCCTGAGAAGGAAAATGTGGTAGTCGATGCTCGGAGTCGTAAGGCAATCACAACTATTGATGATCAGACCGTGGTAAGTCAAGGTATGGCTAAGGATCTACATCAACTAGCAAATTTAGGAGTTCTCCTCCTTGAAACTCCAAAGGAAGGTGTTGTCTTACATAATACTGCAGAATCTTCATTGGTGATGGAGGTGAAAGAAAAGCAGTTCAGGGATCCTGTTTTACGATGACTTAAGGAAATGGTGAGTCAAGGTACGATGAAGGGGTTTGAACGTACACAAAATGGAGTACTTTATTGCAAAAGTTGATTATGTGTACCTGATGTTAATGGACTAAGGAGTATAATGGAAGAAGCTCATCATTCAAGATATTCTATCTATCCGGGATCAACTAAGATGTACCATAACTTGAAGGGAATGTTTTAGTGGGGAGGAATGAAAAAAAAACCTTGCAGAATTTATGGCTCAATGTCCAAATTGCCAACAAGTCAAAGTAGAGAACCAAAAGCTGGGAGGTTATATGCAGTATATAGAGCTGCCAACATGGAAGTAAGATATGATCAATATGGATTTCGTAAGTTTGACTCCATATGGGTAATAGTTGATAGATTTACAAAGTTAGCACACTTCTTGGTAGTTAAGAATGATTATACAGCTGAAGAGTATACAAAATAATATCTAAAAGAGATAGTCAGGCTACATGGAGTCCCAGTCTCTATTATGTCTAATCGGGGAGCTTAATTCACTGCAAAGTTTTGGAAATCCTTCCAAAAGAGTTTAGGTACACAAGTGAATTTGAGTACAACTTTCCACCCTCAAACAGATGGTCAAGCAGAATACACCATCCAGATACTTGAAGATATGTTACGGGCTTGTGCATTCGACTTTAAAGGTAGTTGGGTGGATCACTTGGCACTTATGAATTTTCCTATAATAATAGCTACCACTCAAATATCAAGATGACACCTTATGAAGATTTGTATAGAAGGAAATGTAGGTCGCCAATTGGATGGTTTAAAATGTGTGAAACCATCTTGCTTGGGACAGATTTAGTACAACAAGCCATGGAAAAAGTTAGGGTAGTATAACAGCAGCTAGAAACAGCCCAAAGTCATAACAAATCATATGCGGATGGTAGAAGGAGAGGGATGGAATTCTCAGTAGGGGATTGGGTATTCTTAAACGTGTCCCCAATGAAAGGAGTTATGAGATTTGGTAAAAAGGGAAAATTGAGCCCACGTTATATAGGGTCATATAAAATCATTAAGAGGCTTAGGCATGTCGCATATGAACTAAAGCTACCCGAAGAGCTTTCAATGGTTCACCCAATTTTTCATGTCTCAATGATTCGAAAATGCATAGGTGACCCATCCCGTATCACTCTTATTGAAGATGTGCAAGTTACAGAAGATATCACCTATAAAGAGGTACTTGTTGCTATTCTAGATTGAAAAGTTAAGAAGCAAAGGAATTAAGAAATAGCTTCAGTAAAAGTACTATGAAGGGACCAGCAAGCAGAAGAGATAACATGGGAGGCTGAGGAATCCATGAGATCTAAGTACCCTTACTTATTTGAAGCTAAAGAGCAAGTCCAACGTGCAAAAATAGGGCACTAATAGGTACATCTGTTTGAATGTTTATTGCGTTGTCAAAAGCTTTGAACTTGGTTAAGTTATCCAATTATGCTAACATTTGAGGACCAATGTTCCTAAAGATGGGAGGATGTAACACCCCCACATCTCACATTTACTAGTCATATGTAAATGGAGCATGATATGGCTTGGTCAAATCAGCACTTATTTTTAAAAGTTCTTAAACTTCATCTTAGAAGGTTATGTGTATGTCTAACGCTTAAGAGGAGTGAGGGTATATTAGTTTAGAGCCAATTGAGGAGGTAGATACCTCAAATGAGGTAAGAGAATTGAGGTGATTGTAGGACTTAGGAAGCTAGCAGGTGAGACACCTATGTACTTAGCTTAAATATGCTAGGTAGACGAAGATGAGACTCGGCATCGAATTGGCCCAAATCAAATAATGCATAACACCCAAGATAAGGGTGTAATTACACGCCATGGGTTAGCATTTTATATAAGGAAGATTGGCAGACCAATATAATTACATGAAAGGTCCAATTACATTCAAAATCTTCTTAACATTTTGGGCCTAAACCAAGTGGAGTATAAGATAAAATGGTAGTCCAAGCCCACCAAACTAAAACCCATGAAAGCCCAAGTGGAAGGAGCAGGTAGGAGCATCACCTACTTGACTTTATAAGGCTGAAAAATCATTAGAAAGTCTTCCAAATCTGTCCATTTAAAAGGGTTTAAAAATGGTCCCTGAAGTCATTTCACTTTGGAACAATTTTCAGCTTTCCTAAAGACTTTCTTTTACTCTTTACTTTACTTCACAAGGCAGCCACAAAAAACCCCTCTAAGGTTCTTGAAGGAAACATAAATCTTGAAGGGTAAGGTAAGTGGAAATATCCATGTATTCAGTATACATTTCGCATGAAAAACAAGAAGTATATGCTAGTTATGCTTGTGCACAAAGGTTGGACAGCATGTGTTTAGAAAGTTGTTGCATACTTTCTTTTCTTTTTAGTGACTTCTCTATGGTTTTTGAGCTGGATTATGAAGGGAAATTGATGTTCTTAGCATGGTTTAAGTTATAGATATTAATCTAAGGTTGCTTCCCTGATTTTGTTTCACTTCAAAATGAGTTTTATTGTGCTATCTTAAGTGTGATTTTGGTTGGAACTTTGGGCTTACTGATGGAAGGATATTGCCTCATGCCCTTCATGGATGCTTTGGTACTCTTCTAGGACTTTTTTAAGACTGTTTTTTATACATAGATGTGTTGAGGATAGTTTGGTTAAAGTCTGGATAGTTTTGAAATTTTTAAGTCGAGATATAGGGAAGTGGCATAATGTTGTTCTACCTAATGGCATGTTGTGAGGAGTTGGTGTGTCCTGTGAATTGTGGACTTTTTCTAGCATGTAATTGGTCTAAACTAAGTTGTATACACCATGTATATAGAATGGGTAGTAGACACATATGCTTAGGGGTGGAAAGGATGAAATAATGTTGTTGGGTCGATACTTACGGGATACTGCCCGAAGTTTATTCTTAAATTAGATTAGAATACCAAGACATGTTTAGTAATTACTAATTCTTGTTTTATTACCCCCCCCCCCAATGTAGATAACTACTTCAGATAAAAGAAGTTTACTTCGAGATAATAACGAGGTCATACAATGATGTATGTAAGGCTACTTAATTTTGTATTATTTGGCATGAAACTTGGATCCTTCCTTGGCACATAAAGGCACTTACTAGCTCCAATATAACTAAGAACTGTATCTCCACTCTATCATATGTACATATTCTCCCATACATAGTTACTTGCAAGTATATATACATACTCGAACACCAAGATACATGAGTTCTTTCTGCTAAACAAAGTCATGTGTTGTTTCATCTCCTATGCATTTCATTACTTGTGTTACCTGCCCCTTCATTATGGTATTGTCTTTTATGATTATTTACATGTCACATGCTTTATCTATAGTACTACAGCTCAAATATTATGACCATCAAAAGAATCATCTCAAAATTAACTGAAAGATAAAGTAAAGTAAGTTGCTTATTGATGGATAGTAGCCCTGGGGGTGGAAGAATCACCTAGCAGGGGCCGATCCCATTACAGGGTGTAGCCCAGAGGTGAAAGGAAAAGCCTAGCATGAGCCAATCCTGATATAGATTTGCCACTAATCACCTAGTCATTTGTATTACATGTTGTGCATAGATTATACAGTAAAGGTGAAGTAATAAAAAGAACATAAAGTTCATGATTCCACAGTATGACTAAAGGTGGTCTCCTATCCTTACACTAGTGCATGATTTCATTTGAGTTCTTACTTCATACACAGTATTTTCTGCCTTACATATTCAGTACATTATCTCGTATTGATGTCCCTTACGGGTGACCTACATTTCATGTTGAAGGTACATGTGCTTGCAGATCTCCCCAGTAAGAGTACAAGATATCCAGTTGTTGTTACTAAGCTCTAGGTTGCTTCGGGGCTTTGTGTGTCTAGAGCTTACATATATCTGTATTGTATAGCTAGTCGTAAGGTAGGGGTAGTCCCGACCCTTATCAGATACTTTTCCTTATCTAGAGGCTTTGTAGACAATGTAAAGAAAAGTATGGTCATGTTTCACACTTTAGACATTTTGGCTCCAATGGCCTAGTCATATGCTTTTCCTTTTTGGCTTGTTATTATTATCTACCTTCTTGAATACATTATGAATATAGAAACCCAGTATAATGTTCATAGCAAGTGCATAGTTATATGTTGATTCACCCGAGCCTTGTCGGCAATGGGTGCCAATCCGCTTTAATGGGACTTTGGACGTGACAGTGGGTTTCAACCATTGGGTCCTTTTTCACCCATGGTGCCCAATCTTCCTATGTTATGAAAATTGCATGTTTTCAAGTTATGTTATCGATGCATATCTTTTATTATGGATTATAAGCATGAAATACGTTGGGGTTTTATGAAATGTTGATTAAATATACATGTCTATCTATCTCAAGCTTATACTATGAGTTAGTTTTGTCTATTGAGACTATGTATGTTTTGAGCTATGAAACTATGATCTATTATGAGATTTGATGATGGATTTCAAGGTATCTCAAGTGAGGGTTTTGCAATATGTTGGTTGGTTGAGTAGCATTGAGTTTTCTCACATGATTTCACTCTTGAATTACATGATTCTAAATAAGCATTACATACCCACCAAGTGTTTGATAAAATGTCACGTCAAGATTTCTCTAGTTAATTGCATGTTTTATAAGTCAAGTGACTTCATGACGAATACGGGCTATCAAGTATGTTACAAATTTCTGAAATTATCTATGATTATGCAAGTATGATGTTAAGCCCTATTTTCAAGATTTTACCTCTTGTGAGCCTTTGATGTTAATGCAAGGGTAATATTTGATGATGACCTATTCTCATGTTTCAAGTTAGGCTCAACATTAGAGGTCAAGTATGTTTAAGAGCTACTCATGTTATGAGTCTATGTTTATTACAAGTTATTAAAGTATGATTATTATAAGTATTCTATGGGATTAGACTTAGCATCGATGGATGGAGGGTTTGCTCTCTTTCGTTGAACTATGTGCCAACATAGGATTATGTTATACCCTTGCTATCCTAGTGGATCTATTTAGTCACTTTCTTTTGAAATTCTACCTGAAATAGGATGGGCTCCTATAAGGTGAAGTTTCTTATGAAATCCTTTCCAAAATGGGATGGGACATGCTCTCATAAGTGAAGTATAGTTTACCTTGGCAAGTAGACCACCTTTTTACCAATGAGGGGTAATCATCGGGATTCCAAGTTGTAGCTCACTTAGTCTTATTCTATGTCGGTTGAGGTCTCTTCCCACACATGTATTATGTTCTATGCAAGTTGAATGATTTACAAACATGTTTTACTTCAAGCATTAATCATGCATGTCATATTGAGATTAGGTTTATCTATTGCCTATTACTATGTATTTTGACTATATTGGCTTATTTCTTGTTGCATTGCATCCTATATACTTAGTACATTCAAACGTACTAATGCATACTATATGCCTACATGATAAAACTATGTAGGGACCGGAGCTCCTCTCGATCATCCTCCACATGGGTAGTAAGATTATTTGAAGAAAAGCTTGGTGAGTGCTCAAGTTAGGGGACACTATCTACCTTCTCTTGCTATTTCTCGGATTTCTTGATGTTGAACATATGACATTATGAGGGTTAGCCTAGAGAGTGTCTTGGACCCCGCTCCATTCTCTGTTTAGAGTTGTTGTTGGAATTCTTGATGTATTTATGTTATAAGCTTGATTCTTTATGTTTTTATGATTTTCAAAGACATCTCTTAGTCCTATTTCCTTTTTATATTATCTCTTGTTGCTGTTTACTTTGCATCCGCGATCAAAGATGTGCGATTGATATGCTAAGAGGCTTGTTTTGGTCCCTTCGGGTTCCCATTCACCAGTTCATATGTAGGCCCTACACTTGGGTCGTGACAGATTTCAAGGTACCCTATATGAGGGTTTTACTACATTTTGGTGGGTTGTTGCATTGAATTTACTCATATTATTTCACTCTTGAATTGTATGATTTTGAACAAGTATCATGAATCCATCATGTGTTTTATAAAATGAGATAACAAGAATTCTCTAGTTATTGATGATCCATTACATGATTTACAAGTCAAGTAACTTTATGATGATTAAGGGCTTTCAAGCATGTATTAAATTCATAAAAAGTATCTATGATGTTGCAAGTACCAAGTTAAGCCCTATTTCAAGATTTTCCCTCTTGTGAGCCATTCAAGTTTAAAAAAGGGATCATGTATGATTATTATCTACTCTCATGTTCAAGTTAGCCTCACTGTAAGAGGTCAAGCATGTCTATGAGCTACTCAAGTCATTTCATCATATCTCTTACAAGTTATTCATGTTATGGTTAAAGTATGACTATTTCATGTATTCTGTGGGATTTGACTTAGCACCGATTGAGGTTAAAATGCGGGCTAACTTTTTCATGTACTCCATGGGATTTGACTTAGCACCGATTGAGGTTAAAATGTGGACTCGACTCAAGAAGTCCTTATATAATGTCTTAGTCTCTAAACGATGTGCCACCATAGGATTATACATGATCTCTCTTATCGCTTTCTAGTGGATACATCTAGTTATACCACACCTTGTCAAGGTGGTGACATGCCTCGATCATCTTGACGAGGGGGTGACATGCCTCAAATTATTCATTGTATAGTTGCATTGGCAAGTAGACCACACCTTGTCAAGAGGGTGACATGCCTCGATCACCTTGTCAAGGGGTGACATACCTCGATTACCTTTCTAAGGGGGTGACATACCTTGGATTCCAAGTAGTAGCTCATTTGGTCTATGTCGGTTAAGGTCTCTTCCCACACATGTGTTATGTGCTATGTAAGTTCATTGTTTTACAAGCATGTTTTATTACAAGCATTGATCCTGCATGCCATGTTGAGATTATATATATCCATTACTTATGATTATGCATTTTGAACATATTGGCTTATGTCTTTGTTGCATTGTATCCCTCATACTTAGTACATTCAAACGTATTAATATATACTCTATGCATACATGATATCACCATGTAGGAATCAGAGCTCCTTTCGATCATCTTTCTCTACATGGCTACTTCAATTCTCGGAGAAAGCTTTGGTGAGTCCTCAATTCCGAGGACAATATCTATTTACTTCATGTTATGTTGAGACTCCTTATTTTGGATACATATTATTATGAGGATGAGCCCCGAAAGTGTCTTGGACCCCACTTCATTCCAAGTTAGAGATGTTGTTAGATGCTATGATGTATTTCTGTTATGAGCTTGACTCTTTTATTCTTTTAGTGATTATCAAAGACTTCCCTTAGCCCCGCTTCCCTTTGTATTATATCACTTGTTAATGTTTATTTACTTTCGCGAACAAGGATGTGTGAATGATATGCTAAAAGGCTTGTTTGGGATCCCTTCAGGTTACTCATTCGCCGTGTCACGTCTACGCCCTAGGCTTGGGTCGTGACAGCTACTATGGTATGGTTTCTCTAATCGGCTCCTCAACAAAACACATCCAAGCTAAAGCCTATAGTCGGCCAAAGAACTCCGACATCTTCTCCTCTACTTTGTCCAAGCAAATCCCTTTTTCTGTAATCAGTATCAGACCCAAGTATTCATCATACTTTCAGACATATTGGGCTAAAGGAATCTGCTTTGATCAAAATAATCCTCCTCTCCCACCTCTGGAAGGATTTTATTATCAAAAAGTATTTGCACAGGTTCCATTTTATCTCCACACGGACCTACAACAAACCCAACAGGTTAAAAAATCATAAAGACATTTAAAACGTTGTATAATGAAGTATTTAGGCCAAAGAAATCAATGGTAAAAGGTTCAGATTAATAGTGAAGAAATGTTGTTTTTGAATAGTGACCAACTTATACTCCGCATTCATGGACACACAGGCGTATTCGCAGAGTTCAAATCACTCTAAGCTCTGTATTCATGGAAGGTTATCCACGTTCATAGAGATCAGAGAGCTTCCAGAACTTTGTGTTCCCAGAATAGTATTCGCATTTGTGGAGAACAGTTGGTACCCAGCAGAATGTTTTCTTGGTTCTAAGGGACATTTCATCAAACATGTAATAGACACTTGTTTATAGCAATATTTTGACAAAATAATTGCCCCAAGACCTATCCCAACAAGAAACCACTATTCCCCAAACAATACATAACAGTCAGCACCACAATTCATTTCATTTTTTTTCAACATTTAAGAGCAATTGAGTCCTAAAGATCCTAGAAGTGAGACACCACAATAGCATCAATTTCATATTGATCCCTCGTAGACTCTCCACTCCTCCTCTTTCTAAGTTTCTCACCTTTGAGTTACTCAGCATAAGTCATGAGCCTAGACAAGTCCATATCTCCTGTGAGCATGGTGGTGCGGCATTCCTCATTGATCAAGTTAGACATTCCCCACACAAACTTGTGCATCCTTACCCTAGGGTCGGCAACCAAGTGAGGAGCACAGTTGGAGAGGTTTTTGAACTTTAGGAAATACTCTATAACACTCATAAAACCTTGCTTGCAATTCATAAACTCCATCATCTTTGCCTCCCTTAACTCCATAGGAAAGAAATAATTGAGGAAGACTGTCACGCCCAAAGTCCCGTTAGGGCCAACTGGCACCCGTTACTGATGAGGCTCGGGATAACCAACCTATATCCATGCACTTTCCATACATATTATAAGGTATTTCTACATTTGATATGCCTTTAAGAAAATAAAAAGTGACAACAAGCCAAAAGGAAATGCATATGGTTAGGTCATTGAGGCCATGGTGTTTAAAATACGAGATATGACCACACTTTAATTTAGATAGTGTACAAATCCACTAGATAAGGAAAGGTATCCGAAAAGGGTTGGGACAGGCCCCGCCTTCCCTAACTATATAATACAAAAGTACGAGCTCTAGACACACAAAGCTCTGAAGTAACCTGGAGCTTGGTAATAGCAGGTGGATATCTTGTACTCCTACTAGGGAGACCTACTAGCACCTGTACCTGAAGCATGAAATGGAGGTCCCCCATAAGGGACGTCAGTATGAGATAATGTACTAAATATATAAGGCAGGAAATACTTTATATAAAGCAACAACTCAAATGGAAAGCTATGCACTAGTGTAGGATAAGAGACCACCTTTAGTTGTACTGTGGGATCATGTACTTTATGTTCTTTTTATTATTTTACCTTTACTGTATAATCTGTGCACAGCATGTAATACAAATGACCAGCTGAGCAGTGGTAAATCTATATTGGGATCGGCCCTGGCTAGGCTTTTCCTTTAACCCCTTGGGCTACCCCCCGTGACACGATCGACCCTGGCTAGGTGATTCTTCCACCCCTCATGTTAACACCCATCAACAAGTTATATACTTTACTTTATCTTTCAATTACCTTTGAGACGATTCTTTTGGTGGTCATAATATTGGAGCTATAGGATTGTCGATACAACATATGGCATGTAAATACTCACAAAAGACAACACCCCAAAGAAAGGAGTAAGTTACACAAATAATGAAATGCATAGGAGGTAGAACAACACATGAACTTTATTTAGTAGAACGATTTCGTGTATCTTGGTATCCAAGTATGTATGCAGATTTAAAGGTGACTATGTATGGGAGCATATGAACATGTGAAAGAGTTAATACATGGCAAATAGTTGTGTCGGAGTTGGTAAGTGGCTTTATGTGCCAAGGAGGGATCTATGTTTCATGACAAATAATATGAAGTCAAGTAGCCTTACATACCTCGTTGTACGAGCTCGCTATTACCTCGAGATAACCTTCCCTTCCTCCAAATATTTATCTCCAACATAGTAGGTAATAAAACTAGCATTAGAAGCCAATAGATACATCTTGGCAGCCCAATCTCATAAAAAAACAACATACTGGTAGCAAGCGTATAATTGTAAACCTTAGCGTATTCTTTCAACCTTTCCGCCTCTAATCGTATTTTATAATACACATTCTCATATACATATCATGTGCATACTTTTTTAGTGTCATAAGAGTCTTACAACAGCCCGCAAAGCATAATACACAACAATTCTATGCAACATACAAATAGGCGGCATAACGTTACACCCCTAACGCTACATTTTGACGTCGACAATCCCGAACCTATTTCAACTTTACCCAAACTGTCCGCAACACATCTATACATAAAAGTAGAATTAAAAAAGTCTTATAACAGTACCAAAGTAATCATGAAGGACGTGAGGCAATAGACATCAATCCATCATGCCACAAGTTCGTACTAAGAACATAATTGTGATATCCTATAAGAACTCACTTTTGCAGACTGTAAAAGTGGTGCAGCAGCCTTTATACATTATTAAAGAACCAATATTTATTAACAACAGTAGCCTCCTTTCATAATAAATCCAACCAAAAGAGAAAATCTTCCAAATAAATAAGAAAAAAATGTATAACAATCTAGAAAACACATGTTGTCTAAAATTTTCAAGATATACCTAACCAACATAGTCTCTTGTTTTAAATGAATAATCCTTACTAAAAACACAACTATAATCACTTACCTTTATCTCCAATGGGTAGGGCTTCTCCAAGAACCCTAAAAGTCTCTTGTGGCTGCTTGTAAAGTCAAGAAAGATTTGAGAGAAAAACTTGGAAGACAATCTGATTTTTTTGTTCAAGTTAAAATGCCTTATGGGAGCTGTTTTAAATCCTTTTTAAAGGGGGACTTTGGCCAACCTACTAAGGCATTTCAAACCTTACTTTACTAAGATAGTGATGCAACTTTTTTCCTCTTTCACTTGGGCCTTATTGGGTTCAATTTGGTTGGGCCTTGGCTGCCCATTTTTCCCTTTTCTCGTTACTTAGTTTTGGGCCCAATTAGTCAAGTGGATTGTGATGTACTTAGGCCCTTTTATTACTACTCTTGGGCTGTAAGTATTATCCATTTACGATAGTTATACATGGGCTAAAGTTGTACTCTTAATGCGGACTTTATTCATAATCGAAATTGGACAAATTCGACGTCGGGCCTCATCTCCGTTTGGCCAGCAAATTTAAGCTAAGAAAGTAGGTGATTCACCTGCTATCTTACTGAGTCCTACAAGCACATCACTTCTCTCACTTCATTTAAAATTGTGATATCCTCCATTTGACTTAAAACTTATTTGCACTCGACCCTCTTCAGTGTTAGACATACATATCGCCCTCTAATTTGAGATTCAAGCACTTTTAAAAATGGGCGCTAATTTGACAAAGCCATATCATGTTTTATTTTCATAGAACTAGTGCTGTAAGTTGTGGGGTGATATATCCTCCCCCCCTTAGGAACATTCATCCTCGAATGTTAGCACAATTGGATAGCTTAACCAAGTTTAAATCCTTACTTATACAAACTTTTGACAACACACTAGGTATTCAATCACACATACCTATTAGTGTCCCAATTCTACATATTGGACTTCCTCTTTAGCTTCAAATAAGCAAGGGCATTTTAATTTCATCGTGTCCTCTGCCTCCCATGTTATTTCTTCTGCTTGCTGGTTCCTCCAAAATACTTTTACTGAAGTTATTTCTTTATTCCTTAGCTTCTTAACCTGATGATCTAGAATAGCAACAGGTACCTCTTCATAGGTGAGATCTCTTGTAAGTTGCACATCCTCAATAGGAGTGATATGGGATGGGCCACCTATGCATTTTCGAAGCATTGAGACATGAAAAACTGGATGAACCATTGAAAGCTCCTGGGGTAGCTCTAGTTCATATGCAACCTGCCCGAACCTCTTAATAATTTTATATGGCCCTATGTAACGTGGGCTCAGTTTTCCTTTCTTACCAAATCTCATAACCTCTTTCATTGGAGACACCTTTAAAAATACCCAATCACCTACTGAGAATTCCAGTCCTCTCCTTCTAGCATCTGTATAAGATTTGTGAATGGTGCATTCTGCTTGACCCCTTTTTTGAGGTGGAAAGTTGTACTCAAATTCACTTGTGTCCCTAAACTCCTTTGGAAGGACTTCCAAAACTTTGCAGTGA